>BMAO01007183.1:0-100927 GCA_019973975.1 Trichonephila clavata
AACTATCATTGATGCAGATTCCGATGAAAAAAAAAATGAATAATGCATCTCCTGTTCCTATGTTATCCATCGCTTGAAATATGCGTAGTTTCCAATGGATAAATGAATAAAAAATGAATGACATCGACTGAAACCTCAATAATTTTTTTTCAAAAAACTGGAATATGTTGTATTTAATTTCATTAAATTCTTGCGAATATTTTTGTTTCACTGGTTTTTATTAAATACATGCATATATATAAGCGTTTATGTAAATAAAATGTACTCTAATAAACTTAGTTTTGTTGAATATATGTTTCTTTTTTGCAATATCGTTTAACACGAAATTCTTTTAACACACACACACACACACACACACACACACACACACACACACACACACACACACACACACACACACACACACACACACGCACGCACGCACGCACACGCACGCACGCACGCAAACACAATTAAGCCCCCTTAGTGCCTTAGTTTCGTGTTAAACAATTTTCACTGCACTTCACTAATTCGCCTCCATGATTTTTATACGCTTTCGCTTCTCTGGCATTTAAGAACGAACAACGGTCCGTATTTTATAATTGAAGGTATTTTCAGTTGTCTGAGACATTGTCTGAAGAGCTTACACAACCGTTGGTGCAAATGATGGTTCCGTAATAGCGTCTGTATCTTGCCAATAAATGAAGGTATTTAATATGCATATTCGGATCGGCGACGCAGCGCTACATCTTCCAGATTTCAAAATGATACTTCAACAAAACTCGTACTAATTTAGATTTTTATTATTGAGAAGTTTTAAACAGCAAAAAAGAAAGCTTTTCCAAAAATAAATTTATTAAAAAAGATACTGATTTTTTAAAATCATTACCAGAAGATTATTTTTGTAACTTTTATTCAGTGTAAGGTAAAGCAATGCACATACGTGATTATTTCACGAGAATTAAAACATGTTTTCTAGTATAACCTTGATCTTTTTGCAGTCATTGAATAGATAAGGGTACATTATGCAATTTTAATTTAGTTTCACATATTATTGATGATCATACTCAATGGAACTATATGCAATATTGAATCTTCTTATGCTGAAACGTGCAGATGAGGCTGTTTTTGACGAGATAAAGTTGAGATTAACACAATATTTTTTATTACGAGGATAACTTAAGGAATTTGATTAACACTCTATGGCTAGGAGAGTTCAAGACCATCACGAATTAACTCTAGAAAGACTGAAATTTAGTATATACCTACATTGCCTAGAAGCAGTCAAAATGACTGCATTGTGAAAGAATAACTAATGTGTAAAGAAATTTGATTAAAACTAACTTTTAATACTTTTTACATTATCTAAAGTTATATAACAAGTTATTAGTAAATATATTAACAATAAAAAAATTACTTCTCTTGGGAAAAGATATATTCTAAAAAATTCTTAGAAATGGTGCCATTATATACGTAATTGTTTTTCGAATTGAAATTACAAAGCAGTCAAAATTACTTCCTTGGGCAATTTAGTGTTAAATAAAATCCATAGACAGAGAATTAAGATGGGGAACTATATATATATATTCATTAATTATGTTGTACAAAGAATCATTATTGATAGATAATTGAATGTTTAGTAATGTGTGATATATGGAAAATACTAGGCAATCTGTTAATTGATGTTGAAAAACTATAAAAAAATCATTGAAGAAAAAACTGTATACATAAGAATCCTAAAAAAATACTTTAAGAGAATGAGTTTATGTATATATAGCTTTTTTTTCTGAACTGAATAGCATTGTTTCGGAAAGCACGCGATATTCCTGCTTGTTTTATTAAATTATAATCCTTTGAATACGTTGATAATTTGAACTCATTTACTTGCTAGTGATCTTCGCGATTATATATTACTTAATAATCATTTTCTGTTTTACGAAAAAATTTTTTTAAAATTTCTTCCTATAACTCCTCATGCATCAAAATAATCGGTTGAGTAATACAGTTAAGTCAGAAATATGTGTTCATTGTTTTTAAATATTCGCGTTCAAGATTAAGGTATTATGATACTCATTTAAATTTTTTTATCTGAGAACAATATAAAACTATAAAAACAAAGATAAATCTTATTCCAATAATGTATGCTTTTTTTGCGTATTGTGTGTGTTTCTATTTGTTATTTTATTACTTAATTCCCCAAAAGCTTAGTATATCTGAAAACTTATATAATTTCTTTTATCTTAATATATGTGGAACGCATTTATTCTTAACAATCATTGGATGCATTACAGATGATATAAAATTATGGCGAGGATTTACCAACAATGTGCTTTGAGCGAAAAAAATAAACTTGAGATAATTTTGATTAATGCTTTCGCCTTATCATTGTTTGATGCTTTATTTGTGTTAAAGATAGAGGTAATGGAGCATGAAGAAAAATGTTTTTCGTATTAAATTAACGTTTATTATTTGTTTATATTTTTAAAGAAATGTTTATTGAAGAATTTGTACTGTCCGGATGATAAGGGATAATAAAGTGATCGGGATTAATTCAATGAAATTACTCTAGTGTAAAAGAACTGAGTGATTTATGCTTCAAAATTTACAGTTATTATTTTGTAATATATCTCATTTTCTCTTAAATACATCACCTTTCGATACTAAGAACAATATTAAAATATTGTTAATTTGTTCTTTTTGTTTTAAAATGAGTAAAAATACTGAGTGTTTAGCATCGGTTTCTGTAAAGTTATGTCATATAAGAGTATATATACTGTTGTTCAAAATTAAGAGAATTTCTAGATTTTGTCGTATAACCCTGGAACTACTGGACAGAATTTAATGAAATTTGGTATGTATATAGAGATGATAAAATTCAAAAAAGGAAGTATGGTATACGGCGAGAATATATGGAGAAAACCAGGGACCCACTACTTGTCCTTCAATGTCCGAGAAATCGACCATTGTGATAGATGAGGCTTAATTTTCTGGAAAAGCATCATGTTGGATAACTTCCCGCACCTCCTTGTCTTTGAAAGAGGCACTGTGACTGCTTTGAGGCATAAGGATGAGGTTTTGGAGCATTACGTTGTACAACTGGTCGTGATTTTATTTTAATGGGTGAAAACGCGAGGCACATAGAGCTTACATGGTCGGGGATAGCTTCCTGCACCTCCTTGTCTTTGAAAGAGGCACTGTGACTGCTGTGAGGCATAAGGATGAGGTTTTGGAGCATTACGTCGTACAACTGGTCGTGATTTTATTTTAATGGATGAAAACGCGAGGCACATAGAGCTTACATGGTCGGGGATAACTTCCCGCACCTCCTTGTCTTTGAAAGAGGCACTGTGACTGCTGTGAGGCATAAGGATGAGGTTTTGGAGCATTACGTCGTACAACTGGTCGTGATTTTATTTTAATGGATGAAAACGCGAGGCACATAGAGTTCATCTGGTCGGGGATAGCCTCCTGCACCTCCTTGTCTTTGAAAGAGGCACTGTGGCTGCTGTGAGGCATAAGGATGACGTTTTGGAACCTTATATTCGCCTCCTTACGGGTGCTACTTGTCGTGGTTTTATTTTAATAGGTGAAAAGGCGAGACACATAGAGCTTATCTGATCGATGAATTTATGGAAAATGAGGATATTTGCCGAATGGATTTCCCAGTTAGATCTCCAGACCTCATCCGTATAGAGAATGCATGGGACTCTCTGAAGAGGGTAATTACAACTCGAAAACCTCTTCGAAGAACTATCCAAAATGAATGAGGTAGATAAATTGCCCCAGGAACTCATTTTTTCCCTTTATTTTCGGTGAGGCATATTTATCTAAAAAAGGGGACCATTCCACCCTATAAACCAATTTTTTGTCATATTCTCGAACTGCTGTTTCATATTTTCATACTTCTATGAGTGTTACGCACAGTCACGAGTGTTTATTTTAATTGTATTATTATTATTATTATTATTTTGCATTATATCAGCCCTATAAGCATACCAGATTTTATTAAAATGTGTCCAGTAGCTTTAGATATAAAATCCAAAATTTCTCCTAACTATGAACAATAGTATGCCCAGTGGCTGAGTGGTGGTGTGTTGCGCTTCCCCGTCACAGTTCTGGGGTTCAAATACCAGACCGGACAAGCTCGAATCAGCCTTTCATCCCTTCAGTGGGTTGATAAATGAGTACGAAGCTTGTACTTTGGAACTAAACACAAGGGGTTTCACGTCAGATTGATCAACTGACCGGAATGACACGCAGTTTAATAAATTCGTCTCTTTTGACAGATAGCAGGAAGATTCAATGGCGTACACAGACTACTTTCGTGAGAGGGTTTATATTTAAAAAAGCGTAAGCGAAAACATTGATATGTAATCTTTATGGTAAAAATATGTTGACCTGTAGGAGTGGTGCGAGCCCCAAACCTTTCACTTGTATACACCATTGAAAAATTTGATATATTTATATACTGTAAAAATTTACCTTGCTATGTCAATGGCTCTAATCCATCCCATACATTCAACTTCAGTTTCTGCTTTCATTTCATAGTGCTTAGAACCTTCCCTCCGGTAGGTGACCACAAAGCAATACTGAAAGAAAATACATATCTTTGTAATTAAACATTGATTTTTTTATTGAAATGAAAATATTAATGATGTAGTGATCATAATGTTTGGGAATGAATCTAAAATTGTAGCAATTTAAAGGAATATTAAAAGTTTATAGCTTAAGTCAAATGTAAGTATACTTAAATAAAAGCTTCAATAAGCATGATATAAACATTTTAACAAAAAATAAGAAGCAAATGCATATTTACATAAATATCAGTTTATATTCTACATTGTAATGGAACAAACTTTGAGAGAGAATTTCAAAAGAGAATGATTTCTAAAAATATCAAAAATACTGGAGGATTAATACTTTTAAGAATTCTAAGAATGTCTTAATCAAAAAGAAAATACTTCATTATTTTTATTTTTATTTAATTGGTATATTCAAAATACTTTCATTTAAATAATAGATCTTTCATTCGATCTTTAATATTTATTTATTTTTTTTTCCAAATTCCAGAAATTTGGTTTGTTAATTAGTATGTATTTATAAAATCAACAACTATAGTTGAAACAGCCTTTTTAATTTTAACTTGAATATCAATATCAAATCGAGTTTTTTATGAATACATATTAGTATAGTTCTCCCCTACTTATAAAATTACATAAAATCTTCCTTATTTATTGGTCAATTATACGCAAAACTTAGAAAAAAAGTAAGAATATTGAGTAATATCTATTTCCATTTATTATAACATCCGAAGGTTTTATTTATTTTTCAGATGCCTGGCCATTGACCGTCAGGTCATCAGGCAACGAGCTGTCCAATACTTCGTTACAATACTGTCCAAATTCTTAAATGCAGAGCACATGTCTAAATGAACAGCGTCCGTGACTTGACTAGAAGCCCACAAAACACATAAAGGTGAATACAATTATGACAATTGTGACAAAGTTACATACAATTTAAAATGAAACAAAGGAGCACAGTGATGTCCAATCAATAGTCTAAACTCAGCCACAGCAGTAGCAGGAAAAGAATTTGAGACATAGTTAGGTTTTAATAACCTCCACAAGGGTTACTTTTAGTAGCACAGGCAGCTGCAATACGAAAGCATATAGATTCTATTAACTTCAAGTTTAGCAGGTGGAGAGGGTAAGAGGTTTGCCATCTCATTTCCCAGGACTACAATGGAATGCGACGAACTAGAAAGCAGCCTTTGTCAGAAACATCTGTATAGGTATTGATATTCTTTTTCAATAATTTTTTATTTGCTTAGAATTGAAAGTTATATATTTGAAATAGTTTTTACCTTTATCTGATAAGTAATAATAGGACAGTTTAATTTTATTAGTAAATTAATGTACTATTTTTTGCTTAGGAAATATCAAAATGCCTTCTCGCGCTTTTTGAGTGGCCACACAAAAGCTCTCACTTTTCGTCGGGGTCAGAAGATATTTCCCGAGTGCTATTCTGAGCTGGTCTCTCCTGCCCACATATTGAATTGTTTGGGTTTTAAAAAGGAAGAGGTCCTTCTAAACTCTCTTCCGTTTTTAGAATTTCTTGATTTTTGTGGAATCATGGAGATTGTCTAGCATTGCTAGACAATCTGGGATTAGAAACAACAACTATTTTTTTACGGTCGTTTCTAGTTACATTTCAGAAAGTGTTTAACCATAAATAAAAATGTCTTGATCACTCTTTTTCTAGCAACCAAATGCGTTTTTATTGGTTTTTAAAAATAAAAGTTAGTCTGATTTTAGAACATTTTAATATTTTTGTACTAATGAAAATTTTAAGGAACAAACAAATTTTGAAAAACTTTTCTTCATTTTCTTTTCTTTCTTTTTCTTTTATCTTCTATCACTTTTTACGTTCAATAAACATTTTTATATCAATAAAAAATGGGGTTAAATAACAATTGCAGTTTCGAAATCTTCTATTACCAATTCTCGTAAAAGCATTCAAAAACTTATAAGGGTCACATAATGCAGTTTTCTCTATCCAATTTTCTAAATATCCCAAAACATGCATTATTTGTTTGAGAATAAAACTTCCTACTCACAAAAAATGAATATATACCAGATTATTTTTCCCTCACTACGTCACACAAAAACGTCGTTAATATTTCCTGCCCAGATAAATTGTACGTGTTGTGATGTGTGGAAACAAAAACTGTTCTTCGCAGAAGAAAATTTCTTCAATATGATGATGTGGCACGCTATCTGTTCTTGAACAACAGATGGGATCTTTCCACCTTGCTTCAATTCCTTTCACACACGCTCAGTTGAGTGAAAATGATTACGAACAGCACAAGAATGCTACATGAACGTTTGGCTTTCCGAAGAAAGTAAGCCATTAGTAGAGAACAGTGTGGTAATCTACATTTGATCTGACTTTTGTGGGAAACTTGTGTTTCATTCTCTTTCCTCTTTGGGATATTTGCTTTTGTTAATGTTGAGAAGGAGCTTAATGGAAAAGATTTTCATTTTTGCTTCAGTATTTTATACTACTGTGTGTGAATAGGGTTTTATCAGAAAAGTATTCATTTTATGTCTTTGATTCAATGGAATTTCATGTTTCATGCATAAAAAAAGCCGTGTAATAATGTATTATTCTATAAAGTTATGAAAACTCCTTGCATTGTTATTCTGAATAATTATCTGATAGATTTAAACTTTGCAGTGGAGGATTTCTTTGAAAAATAAAGTAGAAAAGTATTTGTGTTAAAAAAGTGTTAAATAGCAGGAAATTCGTTAAAATTAATTTAATTCTCTAAAATTGTCCAATGTTTTATTTTTATAGAACTTTTATTGTTGGAAAAAATCAATTAATGTTAAATTAATGACAAATTCGTCTAAGAAAAAGCAGAATTGTATTTGTTAGTCAAAGAAAATTATATATCGAAACATTTAAGGAATATTTTTATGAAGATTTTCGATTTCGGAAAATAAACGTTTCCTTCTTCAGCTAATTGTCCTAAACATCACTTCTGCCACTTTGAAAAATAAAATTTTAAGCTTGTGGTAATTCATAAAAGAATTAGAACTCAAGTTTGTAAACAATAGGCCAGAGTGAAGTAGTTGTAAAATCTTATTTTCGTTGACAAATAAGTAAAGAAAGCTATTCCTTGAATATAATATAAAAGTGTTAAATTTATAGATTTAAGAGCAATTTTTGTATTGATTTTGTGTTCTTAATTTATAATACTATTTAAAATGAAATATGAAACTTTTTTTGTAGGGGGAAACATGTTGTTTAAGGTATCCGACTATTAGCGAAAATGTTTTTTTTTTTTAAATGGAGACAGGGAGATTTTTTTGTTATTTTTAGATTTGTTTAGAACATTTTAGAAAAAATATGATGAAATTAAGAAGAGAAAAAGAAATTATTATTACTAAAATGAGAAAAAATTAGTAAAAATTTACAAAAAATATCATAAATGGGGTCCATTTTGTACCAAAAGTTTATGAAGAAATTTTCAATTCTAATGTGTTGCTATATTATTCACTTTTAAAATGACCTTCAGGATAAGAGATATTTTAATTTTTACAAAAACTACTGCATATTATCTTGGTTATTAAATAAAATTGCTTAAAAGAACAGTGATTATATTAACATAAAGGACAGCAAATTTTGTAATAAAACAGTGATTGATAAATCTGATGGTTAAAACACTTCTACTATTATTCAGAACATACACAAAAAAATTTAGTTAATTATTTTGAAAACTTTTTGAACAATCGCTGTCCCCGTTCGAGCATTTAAAAAAAAACGAATTTTGAATACAACTCATTTTAAAGTACGACATTTTGCTTAGATTAATGGCATCTGCACTTACTAAATCACTTGTAGATTTGTTCTAGTGAACGGAAAGTAACAAACTTTGTAGTTTTAAAAAGTTAATAAGATGGACTAAAATATGGAAAGTCATAAAAATGTGTCAATTTTTGGCAAAATTCACAATTTTAGGTTAGTTTGATACCTAAATAATTTTAAAATGTACATTTCAATGGAAGTTGTAGCACAGAATTGCTTCTGAAAAATACCTTTAGAAGGAAAAATATTATATAAGGATAATATTATAAATTGAATAATATTTATAATCAATATTTTTAATTTTTATAATATTATAAAAGGAAAAATATTCTATAGATATTGCATAAAATATATTGGATAAAGTATATTATAAAGCTTATAAAACATTTTTTCTCACATTGTTATATAAGAAACATTATGTGATTTATATAAAAGGAATATTTCTGAAATAAATTCTGAGAGTTAAAAATGATATACAAACTCATATACATAAACATTTTTAAATTATGTTTTTCTTAATTATTTATAATTAAAAATATCTATTAATTTCCTGACTAGTCTAAATATACTTATGCTGAGTGAAAATATAACTGTTCTTTATAAAAGACTAATTTCCTCAGTATGGATATCGGTTAAGAGTATCATTATCTAAGTATAAGGGACAATATATTTTCAATTCACTCCAATTACTTTCGTACTTGCGCAGTTGAATGAAAATGATATTAAAATTATATAATTGCACTTGTGGATAATATTGATGAAGATTTTTTTTTGAATGATATGCTATTAATAAATAATGTTCTTGTGAATAAGTTATCTTTCTGAGAATAAAATTTCTTTAAAAATATTTTATTGGCGTAATTTTAAAAATTAAGAAAATCAACTCTAAAAGGGAATAGAACAAAAGAGATATGAATAAAAATTTTAGAAAGATTGAGCTATTTTTAAATTGAATTATTTCTTCAATTTAAGTGTTATTTTAAATAGAAGAAATAAAAGTAGAATCATCTTATTAAATTAAGATATTGAAGTAAATGTAATATGAATTTTATTTACACTTAATTTATGAAAGTTTCACCATTTTTTGCTAAATATACAAGAATCAAGAATCATCTTAAAAGCATCCAGGGCATCATTTACTGAGAGATTTGATTTTTATATCAGTACTTATTGAAATTTACTGCGAATGCGGAGTGTCCCGTAAAATGTATATACTCTTTGAATAACTATAACACTAAACATAATGATACCGAAAAATCTCAAAACTCTTAATAATGTGAACAGAGGTAGGAACCCGCCACCTAACTGAAGTATTTGAATTATCGGTCATTGTGGCCCACGCAAAGCTAATAACGCTGACCGATGGAATCCAAAGCATTTCTAACAATTTCAATTGGTATTTGGGTGCCTCTCCTCTAATTCGATTCCAGTTATGATTATCTTTATTGAGAGCGTAGACTAATCTAGAAATTAGGCCTTTTCCATGGACGCTCGATTTTGGAATTGTCTTACTATCCACTTGCCGAACAGATTTTCTGGGTGATCAAGGAAACTTTTCAATGACTTCTCTTTCTCTTGCGGTGTTAGTTGGTGCTCGTGGTATTCCGGAATGGATTTTTGGATATTCGTAAAAGCTCGTTTTTCATTAATACTTATCTCACAACTATTAATGGTGACTCTGGTTTGGTATACCTTGTTGAAAGTCCTTTCTAAATCATCTATGTATTTCATTTATGTTTTCAATTTTCCAGTAGCATTTTTTTGCTCAAAGTTTAATCTGATTTCAGCAGTTATTTTAAGTCGACACAACCGATAAAAAGATGGAAAGCGTGATCGCCATTAACATTAAAAGAGTATATACATTTTATGAGGATACCTTGCAGTTATTTTGATTAGATGAATAGTTTCAGATAAGTTATAAAATGCTAATATAATTGAGTATACATTCACAATCTATTTGTAAAATATCTAGCGTTTTTATAATGATTTAAAAATCTAAATTGTGGAGGTAAAAAAATCTTTTAACAGAAAAACCATTGCGTGAACACATTGTATAAAATAGTACAGCATTTCATAAAATTGTATTTATTAAAACAGCTCCTTTATACCCAAAAATGATATATTCACTGTTCAAAGAAGTTATTTGTATTTATTTTAAACATTTTAACTCTTAAGCAATAAAATATTTTATCAACTTTCTGATATAATTTACTTCATTTTCCTCATTTACAGCACTGCAAAGCATATACCAATACCGCAAAGCAAAATTTCCTAATTTCGAAAAAAAAAATTCATTGTATTCAATACTTTTTTTGGCTTAAGCTAAAGTTCCAAAGCCATCTACAAAGGCTAATCAGAGAACGAACATACCAGAATATTTCTCCTTTAGTACAATGCACAAAACATCGTTAATATTTCCTGCCTAAATAAAAAAGTACGTGTTGTTGTGTGAGGAAGCTAAAATTGTTCTTCGCAGAAGGAAATTTCTACTATATGATGATGATGCTCCATGTTATCTCTCTCTGAATAGCGGATGGAATCTTTCCATCTTGCTTCAATTCCCTTCGCTCATACTGAGTAGAGTGAGAATGATTGGGAATACTGCATGGTTGTTAGAACATTATTTGCTTTCTAAAGAAAGCCAACCTCTAGAAGAAAATGTTATGGTAATCTATATTCGGTTTGACTTTTTCTGGAAAGTTGTGTTCCATTCTCTATGCTCCCTAGGATATTTTTATAATGTTGAAAGGGAAGATTATTGAGATGATCCAATACTTTTTCCAATTGTTTTCTTCATTTTCCTGGAATTTTTGTTGAGAGAAATGATTGCTAACTCATAATGAACATTTTAACATACAATTCTAACAATAAGTTAAAATTTGTGGAAAATATCCAGCTATTACGGAGGTAGAAAGAAGTTGAAAACTTAAGATTAATTTTGAAGTTATAGTTCAGAACTTAAAAAATAAATTTAAGAAAAGAATGTTGTAATAAGTAATCTAAGCTTCAATTAGAGGCATCTATAATTTAAATATCAATGCTATTTTTAAATTAAAATTTCTTTTAAGATACTCCATGACTCATTATTATAAAATATGCAAGTGTTAGATAATATTTAATTTTAAATAATCCCATGAAAGAGAGAGCTATTATTTTACTCTTCCCCCGACAAAAAAAAAGAAGTTTCTCAGTAAAATGGATATATGTACGGCACATAAATAATAAATTTTAGTGAATTTCATTTCAAAAGACTTTCTACCGAAGTTAAATTTCTCAAATTTTCTTATAAGTACTTTATTTATAATTGATGAGTGATAGATATTTCAGAATGTATGAAATATTTATGAATAAAGAATTTATTCCATAAACAAAATAAGGAACAGTTCAAAATTAATTTTATTCTTTTAAGATAAATGTAAAATGCACTCATTATTAACTTTCGCATAGTTTTATTTTAAAATTCTTCATATACGTAAGAAAAACGGAGGAAATGATGGGTAAATTAAATATCTTATAAATCAGAAGAAGCTTAAGTTCTGAAATTTAAAAACCATCAGAAAACCAATATGCACTAGTTAATTGAATAAAAGGGGAGCATGTGATATTTTATAAATCTGTAACTGACTTAGGGTAGTGGAGTGGGATTAAGCTTACTTTGTAGGATTCTGTTCTTCCCTTTACCTTTTCAAGGGCAATGATATCAAAGTGAAGCTACTTATTCATACATCTCTTTCAAACTTAGAAATCAGAACAGTTGAAAAGTAAAGGCGTTTAATCACTTTTAAAATAATCTCCAACTCAAATTTTATTAAATTATTGTGACTAGTACGCATGAAAAAAAATGCATTAATATGTAGTTTCCTTATGCAACCACTGTCCTTCAAAGGATAAAGCACAATTTTTATGTTATAATATACATATACGCGCACATATATACACAATGAAAACTTAAGCATCCACTTTTTCAGTTTGTAACGGGTCTATCCGCGTTTTTCCTAATAATCCTCTTGGAGCAATACTTTCTTTAAATATTATTAACTTGAAAACTTACTCCAAAGAAGAAGACGCGGTACATGTAAATTTTGTAGTGTATTTAAGTTTTAGATTTCGGGTTCGAGAAAGGGGAGAGAGAGAGGATATAAGCTAAAGATTAGCAGTGAGGATTAACGTAAGATAATAGAAAGCTGGACAAATGTGCGCAGTAAATTATCTGCTTAATATTTATAATTAACGATTGGTCAATTTGATATTTGATTCAGATTAGCATTGACTTAAATAAGTTATTAAATTTTTACTAAATTAACTTATATCGTCTTCCGCGCTTTTGCTCCCTTAGTTAGTTTACGGTGCAATTCCTAATCTTGGTTGTTCAAGTTTGTTTGGTTGTTGAAACTTGTAAATAAATTGGGTTGCTTTGATTATGGCTAGTTTTCTTCTAACTCTCGTACATTGATGGATGGGGAAACCCAGTCATCATTACAAATTCTAATCTAATGAAGTGTTAGTTTATTTATTGGGCACCCAGGGGCCCGGATAAGCTGGACTTAACCAGATTTTATGATTATAAATTTAAATCCGCCAGTGCTTAGAGGGCCTATAGATCTTATGCTTACAGGGCCTGAAAGGAGATTAAATTGGCACTAATCTAATGAAATAATTAGGTACTTAAAACTGAAAAAAATCTATTAAAATTTTCAATGGTAAATGCAAAAAATATTTTTTTTCTAATTTTATTTTTTCAAAATATAATCATACATAATATTTCAAATACTTCTCCAAACAATCCAACCAACCCAAACCCACAGATGTAACTTTGAATGAAAACTCTAACTTACACCACTGTTAAACGAAACCCCAGCATCCTATAATTAACAAACTGATGTTTAACACATCTACGAATCATTAGCGATGGTTAACGACATCATCGATGGCAACCAAGGACTGCTTCTGACGGAATTCATGTAATAAGAACCTAATGATTAGGCAATTTGAGACACCTACGCTGAAAACGTCAGACACAAACCTTATCTGTCTAATTTGGGAGAGAGAGAAGAGAGCTTAGCTACAAGCGATAACTAACACTTCTTGTACTTCAATGTCGCTATTTGTAATTTATTCCCATTATTTCTTGGTTAAGATAAGACTGTATTTAAGAATGAACATGTACATACGGTTTTCTTTAACGAAAACTCTATAATAAGGTATCCGACTACCTAACATTGAGATTTCTGCCAAACATTGACAATTTTTTTTATAATTTTATTTTATGGATCATCTTATTATCTTTATAAAAACACCCAGTTTGTAATGTTCCGTTCACTAGAACAAAAACTACAAGTGTTTTAGTAAAAGCAGATGCCATTTCCTTAAGCAAGATGTCATACTTTAAAACGCGTTTTGCTCGAAATGTGTTTTTATTTTGAAAATGCTCAAACGAGGTCAGCGATTGCTCAAAAAGTTTTGAAAATAATTAACTGAAATTTTTTGTGTACTTTCCGTATAACAATAGAAGTATTTTAACTTTCAGATTTATCAATCACTGTTTTATTACAAAATTTACAGTCCCTTACGTTCATATAATTACTGTTATTTTGAGCAATTTCATATAATAACTAAGATAAAGTGCAGTAGTTTTAGTAAAAATTGAAATATCTCTTATCCAGAAGGACATTTTAAAAATGAATAACATAGCATTAGAATTGAAAATTTCTTCATAAACGTTTGGTACAAAATGGGTCCCGTTTATGATATTTTTTGTAAATTTTTACCAAGTTTTTTCCATTTTAGTAATAATAATGTTATTATCTTCTTAATTTTAGTATATTTTTCTTAAAATGTACTAAAGAAATCTAAAAACTACAAAAAATCCCCATATCTCCATTTTGTTTTAAAAAACTGTCTGATTCCTTAAAACATTAAGGTCTATCAGATGATTTAACCAAAAGTTAATGAATTCTTTTGAATCATATCAAATTGCTACTATTTTTTAAATGAAAATTGATTTTCCCCCACATCTGCAATATATTCCGTATATACAACTATCCATTGACCCTATAACTGAAAAAAGGTGTTTTTAATGAACTCTTTTAAGTTACAATGGTATTTATGGAAAGTTTTCTACTGTATACGCTGCTAATGACTTTCTTTTCATTATTTGTTTTTCAAATATTTCAGAAATAACACAACGCACACATATTAGTGATGAAAAGCGCACTCATATTTTCCTTAAACAAATTAAGTAACAATGATATTTGAAATGCTTAAAGTAAATTTTTCTCCTTCAATTAATCAAGTTAAAAGTTATAGTCAAGTTCATTTAATATATTTTGAAAAATTGAGGATTTAAAATTTTTTTTAAAAGTGCATTGATAAAAATTTGGCATTATGTTTGTTGGCTGGCCCTTTGTTGATCTTAAGAGTACTATTCCAACTTTTTCTAGGATGATAAAACTTTATAAAAGATTCTTTTAATATTCATAAAGATGCTTTTGGAAGATAATAAATGCTTAGGAATGTTAATGGCACATAAATTTTTACTAAAAGTTTATGACATCATTATATATATAGCTTTGAATAGTCTGGGAGGTATAGATTCTTTGTAGCAGTTTTGTGCAGTTTCTTTTTATTTTATTTTATTTATACACGATTTTCTTTGATTTTACTTTCATTTATTTGTTTTTTTAAACATTTATTGTACTAAAAATTTTACATTATATTTGAAGTGTGTTTTAGAATTGTATATTTGAAAAAGTTTTTGCTTACTATTAAATAATTAGAACTCTATAGTGGTTCTTGTAAATACCTGTACCATTCCATTTTAAAATTAAAATTTTTTAAAAGATTTTCGAAAGAAAATTCATATAAATATATGTAGTACAGCTTTCATCTTTACTTGCAAAGAATAAAACCAAAAGTTTTTATATTAACTTTTTAAACTCTGAAATATTTTTATCAATTTTTAAAAACTTGTTCCTTCAAATGTTCTGATTTCTCTTAAAAATATTTTATCAAATCATTAAATGTGTGAAAAATTAAGATGTATCGTGCTAGCAGTGGTTAAAACTTAAAATTATATATTACAGATCACTTTCATACTTACATTTTAGAAGATATCAGTTGATAAATTCTCATTTACTTCTTTTAATATTATTTATTATTCTGAAGTTCTTTAGGCTTATCCCATATTATGCCTTGTGTGTAGATTTGATTTATTTTTAATTTGTCACACATTGAAGCAATACAAAGCTGTTTGGATCTGACTTCTTTATTTTGAGCCAGGGTCAATTGTCAAGAATAATACTTGAGTAGGCACTTCCCTCTACAAACTTACACACCATATTCTGTAAGAGATTATTCTAAAATTGAATATAATATAATAATTAGAATAATTTCTTTACTCTCTTATAATAATGATATCTAGAGAATATACATATAGGAATTGCGAAAACGGTTCAAATATATAATACTTGCTCATATATTTTTCCGGCTCTAAAAGAGATAGGGGTTCCGTTTCCGTCAAAACACTTCCATGTGGATAGTATTAAGGTATCCAACTATCCTAAAATTGTGAATTTTGCCAAAAATTAATTTACAAATTGTCCTATGTGATTTCTTATTAGCCTTATAGAAATACCAAGTTTAATTATTTTCTATTCACCAGAACAAAAATTACAAGTGTTTTAGTAAAAGCAGATACTATTACTTTAAGCAAGATGCCAGACTTTAAAAAGCGTTTTACTCGAAATGTGCCATTTAGAAAATGCTCAAACGGGGCCAGCGAATACTAAAAAAGCTTTGAAAATAATTAACTGAAATTTTTTGTACGTGTTTTGTATAATAGTAGAAGTGTTTTAACTTTCAGATTTATCAATCCCTGTTTTATTACAAAATTTACAGCCCCTTATGTGAATATAAGCACTTTTTTAAGCAATTTCATTTATCAACTAAGATAAAGTACAATAATTTTAGTAAAAATTAAAATACCTCTTATCCTGAATATCATTTCAAAACTGAATAACATAGCAACACATCAGAATTGAAAAATTAAAAATTTGTTCAAAATCTTTTGGTACAGAATGGGCCCCGTTTATGTTATTTTTTGTAAATTTTTAGCCATTTTTTCTCATTTCAGAATAATTTTTTTTTTTAAATTTTTTTCTTATAACGTACTAAACAAGTCTAAAAACCACAAAAAAATCTGTATATCTCTATTTTTTTAAAAAAAAGTTGTCGCAAGTAGTCGGATACCTTAAACAGATTGACAGAACAGTCATCCGGGCCCATGGCACTGTCTGATTTGGTGCCGTTATGGACACAACATTATAATTATCCTGCAGAGAATGTAGTAGTTGTAGAACCTGATAACTTAATGATAATTCTCTCCAACAATTCAGAGCACTTTAGTGAAAAAAATTAAGAGGCATGCAGCAAAAAAAAAAGAAACAAAGGAACAAATGAAAAATACAGAAAAATCTTTTATTTACACACTTTACAGGCACTTTATATATGAAACTTTGGTCACACGGCACACATCAATTGGATAGGTTGTTTTCTTCCACAATACTCAACATAATACAATAAACGTTACCGTCAGCATGTGCTATCATGTGATGCAATTCCACTACATCAAGAGGCAATAGGGATGCGAAAACTTGGGTCTCATGTAAAAGACCATATTTTCGGATAATCTTGATATACAATACTGAACGTAATATTGTAAGCGTTACTGTCAGATTGTGCTATCATGTGATGCAATTCCACTTCATCAAGAGGAAATAGAGGTACGGAAACTCGGGTCTTATGTAAAAGACCATATTTTCGGATAACCCTGATAACAAGGAAAGGATAACATTGCTAGTACAATGTTGACAAGAACTGACTATCGGATTGATATATGCCGTGTAGTCAAAAGTTTATTTATAGAACCCCTGTAAAACTTGAATTATTTCTATATTTTTTAGATGTTCTTTTTTTCTTCTAAATTCTTCTTAGTTTTCTTACTGCTCCACTCCAAATCACTGGAGGGAATTATGAATAACGCTGTATTGTTTTAAATTCAATACAAATAAATGTTCCTTTTTGTTCAGATGTTCCCACCCCCGGTTATTTAAAAGTAAAATCAGGAAGTACAAAAGAAGATAGAAATAAGAATAAGTTTAAAGGAATTGAAGTACTTTTAGAATATAAAACCTTTCCAAGTTCTTTTTCTTATAGACAAATAAATAGTACTTTTTTATATAAAATAAAAGAAATAAGCGGAAATTGCTTTGAACCTGTTTCTATACCAGATGAAGGTTCTGAAAACAAATAATTTTTCATTTTAACTTGAAAAAAAGTCGTCTAATCAAGGATTTGTTTGAGGAAAGGATTTGACAGGAAATGAAATTTGATAGTTGATTTTTTTTCTGTTGTTATATTTTCAGAAGATACCTTTTATTTCTTATGAAAACAATGGCTTTCTCTTTCTTTTCAGTTTCACAGGAAATCCTTTTTTAGATATGAAAAACCCTAAATATTTTTAAACAATAACTTGTGAGATATAGTTTCGTCTTTGTACAAATATTAGTTTTTGATGTAAAAGAGCATTAAGACTTCATGTTATAACACTGCAAAAAAAAACTGTTTTTTTCCAGTAGTCTGATTATACATAAACACTTGTAGGAAAAAAGCTGTATTTGAATTTCCTCAGAAGTATAGAAAGTCTTCGCTCTCACACAAAGTTACTTTCTTAATCATGTTAGTTTAATAGCATGAAGTCTCTGTCAGATTTCGTTACAACTTTCTTTTCAAATTACAGATTTTTTTCCAGAATTTGCAGTTACAAGAAACACACACTGAGTGAATAAGTTATCTTAAATAAGAAAAGTTTTGTCACTATTTTTAAATAAATATTTAATTTTTCTATTCGACACCTAAGGACAACAAAATGAAATAATAATCTCCCATTACAGGTATTTTTTTCATTGAAATTGAATAAAATTAAAAAACCTAACTTAATTTTTTGATAGATTTTCACTGATTTTAAAAATAATATAATTTCAATTATTTGTTTCCTAGCAGTACTTTAAAAATGAATAAATAAAATGTTATATATAGTATATATGAAGAGTAGAGAACGCAGTAACATAAAAATCCAATAAAACATTTTTATAAAAATGCTATTATAGGAAAGTTTCAGTAGTTGTGTCTCATCATTGAACTTTAATTTTAAAATTTAAATTTAACTTGTTATAGTGTGAAAAAGAAATACTTACTTAATAATATTATCTAAAAAAAGTTGTTCCTTTTTAAAAAAAAAAATTCATAATTTTTCCTATGTTGTTCTAAAATTTTATTTTTTCTATTATTAAATACGATCTATCAAATAAAGACTCTAATTAAAATATTAGAAAGCAACCCCTAAAATACTAAGACTTTCAGCATTTGAGATGCTAATTTTTGAATGATGAAATTTTTTTATTAATTTGAAATTTCTACACACATTTCTTGGGATTTTTGTTGAATACTTAAGAAATATCTCTTAATTTGACACAGGAAGAATGTTTTATGTTTTCGACTATATATAATAAGCAAAAACATATAGTTTACAATCATACTTATCTTTTTTTATCAATTTTATCATCGAAGTCTACAATCAACTTTAACGTTCAATTCTTTCTCAAACTACTCATTTTGTCAAAATTGCATCCATATTAAATTTTGAACAAATATTGACTTCCAAGCATCATCATTTTGTTCTCCCTGGATTCTCCAACAAGAGAAGAATCAAATCAGTTTTGACCAAGGAAAATATGAATGTATTCATCGCTTTGATAACATCTAATTATGAAATTTTGTGAGCTGGTTATACTTTTGTAGTATTTCTAACACGTTATGTTCATGAAAAGAATGGTAATTGTAGAATTTTGTTATTATTTTTAATTTTAACCTGCATGTAATATTCGGTAATGTATATTAAGGCTATTGTAAAAAAGAAACACATATTCAACAAAATTAAGTTTATTAGAGTACATAGATATGTATATATGCATGTATTTAATAAAAATGCATGAAAAAAAACATTCACTATATCTTAAAGGAAATTGAAAACAAAATTTTCAAGTGTTTTGAAAATCAAAACATTTAATGTGTTCTTGGAAAATAATCTGATATTTTTCTTTGCATTGTCTTTTTAACATCAAATTGTCAACAAATTGTTCCTCCTTTAGGATGACGTAGAAACAGGAGTGGCATATTCATTTAATTTTCATCGTCGGAATTTGCATCAATGATATTTTTTAAGCTTTGAACAAACTCCAAAATGTTTTGTCTGTCTTAACTGGGACGACTGTATACACATTATGATCATCTGTAGTAACGAATTATTCTGATGATGCAGTAGGACAGTCTAATTATACAGAAACTTTTCTCAAACCTCGGCTGATGTTTTCCGTATTCTGTTCATTTCCAGAAGGGAAATCTTTTTGTCTTAAGCGATTTTTATTTCGTTTTAAGAGGAGCAAATGCATGAAGTTTTTTCCTCACCGTTGTATTATTTCGGGTTAACCGATATTTCGTCTTAAGTGTTTTTATGTTAAACTTATTTCACTGTACATTCACTGGATATTTGCCATTGATAGCTTAATTTTAGTGTTTTTATAATATTCTTTTTCTAAATTTATGACAATTATCTTTTGGATTAATGAGATCCTATTCTAATACTGTGTTGCCTTTATTGCAGTGGTATATATAAATATTGGGTATTGATTATGTGGTTTTAAAACTATGTTTAATTCTACAATCATAGCAGTCTGCTATTATACTACTGAGACTTTTTATATATAAATATACAGAGAGGAGAGAGAGAGAGAGAAAGAAGGATGCGAAGGTTGTCCAGAAGATAAATGCTGTTCACAACAAAATACAAAATTACAAACACAATACTTATTGGCAGAAAATGTCTGTCACATATCGGAAGCTTCCGTTACCTCTCAACATAAACACTTCTGCCATCAGTTGCTTATGCCAGGTTGTTCAGCACTTGCAAAATGTTTACCATCTGAACTCCTTCAGATTAGGGAAAAGATGCTAATTATTAAGATGAAGATCCCGACTATGGTTTTTTGAATGAATGCAGGGAACACCTGGCTTATATATATATATACGAAGGCTGTTCAGAAAGTATCGATACTGAATTTATTCTATTATTCCAGAAACCCTTAGCGGAGGGACTGTGCGCATCATGCGCGTGCATATTTCACCTTGTCTCACAAAATTCGGCAGGTCTGTACAGCGCGCCGTTCAGTCACACTGACTTCTTTCAAGTGGAGTGTTTGCGTGCGTTCGTCGAAAAAAGAAAATGTGTGAAAACAGGGATCAGCGAATCTGTATCAAGTTTTGCTTTAAGCTCGGTAAAACGGGCACCGAAACCTACGAGATGATGAAAACAGCATTTGGAAATGAGGCGATGAGTCGTGCTCGGGTTTTCGAGTGGTTCGGCGATTCAAGGAGGGTCGTCAATCAGTGAACAGTGATCCCGTTCTGGACGCCCATCCACCTCTCGCAATGAGGACAAGATTGCACAAGGGAAGGCTGTGGTGGGCTCTGATCGTCGTTTAACAGTCCGAGAAATTGCACAGGAGTGTCACATTTCCGTAGGATCATGTGATGAAATTTTAAGGAAGGACTTGAACATGCGCCGAGTGTCTGCAAAGTTTGTGCCGCGTCTCCTCATTGAGGATCAGCAATTCCAACGACTGTCAATTCCATTTTTTCCTCTTTCCCAAGATTCAAGAACACCTTAAAAGGACACCGGTTTCAGGACATTGAAAGCGTAAAACAGAATTCGACACCGCAGTTTCAGACCATCCAAAGTCTGAGTTCCAGAAATGTTTCGAGGACTGGAAACATCGTTGGGCCAAGTGTGTTACTGCCAATGGAGCATATTTCGAAGGAGATTGACTCAAAACCTGTTTATGTATGTATGTTTTTGCATAATAAATTCAGTATCGATACTTTTTGAACAGCCCTCGTATATATATAATTAACTGGCGGCGAGACAATAAAAAATGGGAGTTCTGAAGTTTGAGAAAAAATACAGTGAATGTTTATTTGAAGGTAATGATTATACAGAGAAGTGAGTGAAACCTAATTTATGTAAAAGAATGATTCTTTTCCACAATACAATGAATCAAAAAATATAATTTTTTTCATTTTGTATAAAAGAAGGGTCATTATTTTCTAGATGTTTTTTTCACACACATGGTAATATGTATGTAAGTTTAGATGAGTATATACTATGCTTATATCTACCTTCTCAGTGAAGTTGGGTTTCTGTAAAACTCATTATAATTTAATTATGTATTACTTTTAATCGTTTTGTAATAGTTACTATTGATTCATTTTAAAACACTATGACACATGTAATGCACAATTTCATAAGGTTCAGTATAAGTATGTATAATATTTTAAGACAATTTTTTACATCACTGATTTCGAACAAATTTAATATTTTCTTTTGCTGTTTCGCTGTTCGTTTCTATGGCTACCAGAAACAGGATTTTCAAATTCTTTAAGTCCCTGGAAAGACAGAGCACGAGTCGTTGCTTGCTGATACCCCTAAAGAGCTTTTTGGATGGTTGTTGAATTCTTTGTAACATACAACAGATTAGAAGCTTTACTTTTATTTATTTTAAAAAATCATTTAGTTTACTAGTTGAAAAAGAACTTTCCTTTTTTAGCCGTAAATGTTCAGAATTTCTAAGTCAGGAATTCTGAACATTTACTACATAAGCTATTGAACTTCTGAACATTTTTACAATAAGCTATTTATTGTCAGAATGTGAATTATATATTATATAATATCTTTAACTATTTGTTGATGTGTTAAACTGTTGTTGGTTTGATTAATTATTTAAAGTGATAAAAATATTAAGTTAACTTTAAATAACCTTTTTTATTAAAACCAGCTTATTTTCTTGATTTAAATAATTATATTTGCTATAAGAAATTTGAAGATTACCAGATCATTGACTGCAGAAAAAAATACTATAAAAAGTTTAATATATTTGATTTTAGTATTCTGCTCTTTAAATTCTGTAGTAATGGGATGACACATATCACAATTCTTAAACTTTATTTCGTACGTGAAATAGATACTTAACCCCAACAGATTCATGAGAACAAAAATTAATTACTTATGCATTATTTCCTTAAACTGAAGCTATAATTAAGATAAGTTATTAAAAGATCTGAGATACATCCCTCGTATATTATTTTTAACCAAACCTGTGTATTTGCAATTGAAAAAATTCTTTAAGGTATCGACCACGATTGGAATTGTGAATGTAAAAAAAAAAACGAGTACAAAATGAATAATTTTTTTGATATCTAGTCCCACTTGAATTATAATATACATATACAATTGCTTTAAAAATATAATAATAATAATAATAAATGTCATTTTTTTGGCAAAAAATGAAGAACAAATGTCATATATTCAAAATGTTCTCTTTTTAAGGAAACGCTTACATAATTGTAATATTTTGCCTATATACGTATAGCTAAGATTTCTCTGAAGATTCTGAAAAAGGGTACTTGAAAAAACATAATTTAGAAGTGGATTATTTCATGTGTAAATATATGCGAGTGCAGATATTTTAAAAGAAAACACCATTTATTACTTTCATTGATAGTAACTATAAAAGCAATTCGAATTTTTCAAAACATCTAGTTCAAGCTCTGTAGCTTTCTTTAGCAAAATATTATTATTAGAAAATACTTTTCCATCAAAAGAGAATATTTTGAAAAAACTGTATTCCTTTTTTTTACCAAAAAATAGCATTAACATTTATATTCCTATAATTATATTCTTAAAGTAATTTTATATGTTTATTATTGTTCAGGTGATACTAAGTATTAAAGAAACTATATTCATTTATAAGATATGGCAAAATTATAGCTCAGAACGTAGTCAGATACCTTTAATACTGTTTTGTATATCAAAAAAGCTTCAAAATAAAGGATTTCCGTTTATAAAAAATTATCACCCTTTTTTTTTATGCAACTGTAATTTCAAGTGATAAATTCCCTAAAATATTGATTTTATGTTTGAAGAAACCTCGGCACTAAAAACTCTCACAATCGGGCGTTATTCTTCCTCTAAAATCTGTATCTAGCAATTACACAAATGTGATAGAATATTTATTCCCACTACCCATTCCGAAATGAAAATTTTCTGCCTATCTCCTCCCTGTAATTCCTAAAATGGAGAACCTCATTGCCAGCGAACATATTTTAGAACATTTACATTCAGCTCTGAAATCACCAAACCAAATTGGTAACGAAAGTCCCGCTTTTTATCTAAGTATTATTTCGGTCTCGATTACATATTTCGGTTATATTTCATGCGTGTGTAACTATCAAGAGTGATAAACGATAAGTTACTAACGCTATTTTCCATGAAATAAATGGAACAATTTTCTTGAAAAATGGAGTTCGAAATTATTTGCTTAATGGACACCCTCTCAAAGCACTCTGAGATTTATAAAGTGTAGTAATTATAAACACATTTATTTCGCTTTAAATTATATTTCCAACCTTTAGTAACCTACCTCACTACAAAATACAAAACACTAAATAAGTATGCATAAATATACCATTAAGATGTGTTTGCATGAATATGGGTAGTTGCAAATAGTTTAGTAATTATCTCAGATTATGTATAATGAATTTTAATAATTAGATTTTTTAAATCCTTCTTTCAGTCTTCTTTTGCTTTAATTATTATTATTATTATTATTATAACTTAAGGATACTAATATTTATTTTCTTTTCGAGTGAATATTATTTTTACATATTTTAGAAGGATTTACAATGCATCATTTAACTAAATTATTAGGACTGAACGTACCAAAATCTGGAGCATTTCGGATGCTTATATTTCGATCTAATTCAGGGCTTAGATAATCCATTTTACATAAATTATCTTCTTAAATTTAATGACATAATTTGTTATATTTATTATCAGGTTAATTTTTTGATATTGGTTTTATCCTAAATTTAATAGACTTCATAATTTCATTCTTTTGTTAAAATATTTTTGAGAAAATCAAATTTTTTTTGTATGTGAGTGATTAAATATTTACAATGTTAAATCCTGAAGAGTAAAAATTGGCGATTTAAATAAACTATGAAAACAAAATTAAATATAAAACTAATCTCAAGAGAAAAACATTATCTGCAATTATTTTCTATTAAGTATTAAAATGACAAATTAAAATTCAATTTGTGTCATTTTTCAGTTTAAATGATTGCCGTAAATTAATTTTAAATTTATTGACAGGAAACCTAATTATATTTTTGTTAGAAAAAACTTTTAAGCACTTAAGAGTATATGGGCATGAGTTAAACAGAATTACAAATTATAATAAATGAATAAATTAGCGGTTTTCAACAGATTTTGTTTTATACTAAGTTTTTCAAATGAATAATTATTTTAAAATCCTTTTAAGAGAGTATTTATTATCGAAAAGCTTTTAGTGGGATTTTGTTGAAAAGAGGCGAATGTAAAAAATTTTATAAATGTAAACCGAATTTTTTTTTATTTAAGTTTTTACAACCTCTGGCAATATAGTTCGGTGAATGAAGTCAGAATGGCTGATTTGGAAACACTGGCGAAACAATAAGCTGCAAATGCGTAACGGCAGATGTTGACCATCTACTTCCTCAATTTTTCAGTTGAGACTCCTTTAAGTTCCGTGCAAGACTTGTTTTACAAAGTGCTTGCTTAGAACATTGGTACTTACCCGAGAACAAGAAAATGAACGAACAAAAGATAAATTTAGTTTTAATTTTGGAAAAGAGCCTTATGTGATGTTGGTACATGATTATGAAAATCAAGCACTGCCCATGAAATGCAACCTACAAGTGGTTCCTCCGTTTTCGAAAAGCAGGGAAAGAGTTTCTAACAACCTCCGTAGCAGAAGACTGGTAACCTCCGTCAGTGACAAAAACATTGAGAAAGGGAGGAGATTTATCACTAAAGATTGTCAATTAACTGTGCGCATGGTAGCTGATGAACTGCAGATTAACTGTGAATCTGTGAGACAAATCATTACCCAGAATTTAGGGATGAGAAGAACATGTTATTGCTATTGACAATATTCCTAACATCCAACGAAACGTGACGAGGCTTTCGAACTCCATCCCTAAAAAAGACTTCTTGCAAAGTTTCCTGGTTCCGTATAGCAGATCTCAGCGGTACATAATTATGGGAAGTAATTATGGAATGTAAGTAATTATGGAAGTAATTATGGTACATAATTATGGAATAATATTTCATCTATGTTTATGTTACAAGACTATTCACCGAACTTTGTTGCTAGAGGTTGTATATATTTGCCAGCTGGGTGGCGTAGTTAGTTTGTCGCTGTCCCTCTTCATCCAAGGTTGCGGATTCGACCTCGACCCAAATGGGAGGGTTTTCATGATGCAGAACATCGACAGCTGCCATGTCGTATGCTTGTACAGCATGTAAAAGGACCCTAGAGTGTCTAATTAGCTTGGGTGTTCTATGCAAAATTAAATCCAAGTATAGGTTCACATCGTCAGAACTCAGGTGCCTCCCTCTTTGGAGGAAACTGGGTGTCAAAATTACCTGTAGCGATTGGTATCTGCCTATATGGTGCTGCACTAAAAAGTGATACCAGCTCTCGGGGAATGCACTAGGTCTGCAATGGTAAAACACCAATTCGCAGCTCAGTAGAAATATATATGTATATATATATATAGATATATATCGATTTTTTGCTTAATTATAGAACTGTGTGATTTATATATATATATATTCTTGAAAGGAAAAAATGTTTTGAAAATATGTGATTTTTGCTTTACTTTTTGAAAAAAAAAATAAATATATCTAAAACTAATTTTATTATTACAGTAATATTTTTAAAAGAATATTATATGAATTTTCTAATTCAAACTAAATTTAAAAATTTTTCGTCTCTGCGTCTTTTCAAAACCATGATTACGAACGTAGTGAGTCATCTTAAATATTAAGCAATATATTAAATAATTAGTTTTAAACTATGCAAAAATTAAGTGAAGTGGGAAATTATTTTTAAATTGTAACAACATTTTAGGAAAATCATTAACATTATGGCGAGTTATGTTGAAAAGAGGGATTGATACCTTAAATTACAATGTAACTCATCCTGATTGCAATAAATTTAAGCATTAGCAGTAAATACATACATTCTTGACAATTGTTCCCTGAAGCCATTAAGAATAAATGAGAGAAGCATTTAATTATTTCGTAAGCTTTGTGAAATATTTACTTGAAATATTTACTCCGATAATTCGTCTCTTATCTTTCTATCATTTATTTCGGAAATATTTAATAGACACGTAGCAGTTAAGTGGGGAATAAATAAAAGTATATAAGCAGGAACACATAGTTTTCAAGGTGATAGTGTCTTTAAAAAATAAGTTTTGTGATTAGAATTACATTATTTGAAAGATAAGAAAAGTATAAACTAGAAATTATTTTCAAGTTATAATTTGAAACAAGTAAGTGTTCACAGCATAAAAAGAGGAATGAATAAATTAAGTAAAAAAAAATATATAATGAGATAGCAATTGATAAACAATTTGGAGCAAAACTGTGCAAACGGGCTATATTGATATTGAGATAATTAAAAAATGAAACAAATAATTAAGCCGTTTTCTTTGAAAGTGGGGTTAGTCTATTTTAGATCATACGGAGATATTTCTTACTTTCAAAATATTTTTATATTTGTAGTTTCATAACTACTTAGATTCATATTGACAAAATGATGAAAAATATGAAGGATTTTGTTTGGGATCTGTTCATACACACATAAAACTATCATAGCATATCGCATTCAATGCTATAATTACCTAACTATTTGTCAAAACTGAACTTACAACTATTTAAAAGAAAATGGTTCAATTATGCTTTCAAGTAACTTAGATTTACTATGATTTGATGAAAATTACCTTAAAAATTAGTAAAATATATTTTTAAGGGAAAAGACGCACGTTTTACAAATTCTATAAAATGTTTGAGATATCTTTGTGTTTCGACTAAGTTAAAGCAATTCTTAATATTTCATAATACTTTATTGAAAATATTTCTTGATATTTCACAACATGAGATGAAAAGGAAAAAAATAAATTTGACAGTTTAATGATTTGATGTATGTTTATTGAAAGAATAAATAGCTTGGAAATAATTTTTTTTAATGACGTCAATTGGTTCCTCCATGAAACACCGTGTCACTAATATTAATGGTATGTTATATTAATAATTGATATTATATTACGTAACCCCTTGATAACATTTAGTCTGTATTGTTTTAATTATTCAAATGTACTATTGATGAGGATGTTTAAAATATAAACTTGATAAAAATGGAATGTAATAAAATAAACAACCTTTCCCCTCCTCTCCCCCGAAAAATACGAAAGTGAAATTTTATCCTATTATTCTTAATAAATATATCTGGTACAGTTAAAAGATAATTCTTTGGAATATCTTTATTCCCTTTGACAAATATATAGATTATATTTAGTGTTATATAGTATGTGTGTGTATGTTGTGTATGCATGTATGAAAAGTGAATGTAAACTACTGCTATTAAATTGCTGTTAATTTAAAGTAGCAAAGAAAAAATAGAAGTATAACCTGACAGAAAATATTAAAAATAAGTTAGCCTCAGTAGCGATATAGCAAACTCTTAGTTTTAAGATTGCAGTTTAAGAAATTTTCAGTCAAGCCTGCTGCAGTTTCAATGTATTGTTATTCCTTTCATTACTTTGAAAACAGTTATCTCTAACTTATTGTGAATGCTATTGCAACGAAACTTTATTGGGAGGATTTTATTGATTTCTTAAGAAATTAATATTACTTACTTTGTAAACAGGAAAAAAAACACCATCATTATATTTGCAAAACATCAAATCATATTTTTTATAATCAAAACAGTAGCCAAATGAAATAGTATTAAAATCATTATTCTAGCAATTGTGGATTTTTTTTTGAAGTATCAAAGTACATTTTCCTCTTCTTAAAACATCTATACATCGAAATGCAGTTAATGAAGTCATTTTCAGTCTGTCTTCTCCGCGCAATGAAAGAGCAGAGCTTGTTTTGTTTTCCACGATTCACTCTATACATTATAGATGCGTTGCTATGGCTGCATCATCCCTGACGTCACCATTTCGAGAGATCAATCCCAGGTAAGGTGAATACCTGTTTCTGGGAGAATAAATCAGCATCTGCATGATTTTTCCTGACAAACCCTGTGACCACGATTTTACGTATTCATAAGCGTCTCGCATGAGGAAACGAAGCATGTTTCATGGATCAGGGGCTTGGAATTTTCTGATAGGCAACAGGCGAATATCCGTATTACTTAGGTCGAACTGTTTCTATAAGTGATAAAAAATGTATGGGTATCCCAGTGGATAAAAAAGAAACAAATTCAGTTATTTTATTTGAGCCATTAGGTTTTAGACTGATGGTTGAAATATTGCATTTTATTCTTCTTTAGCTAAATGTGCGTTTTACATTATTTATTAGAGCAAGGGAATATTTTTTTAAAAAGAGAGGGAAATAAAGATTATAGCTTTGCAAAAAAAAATTAAGCTACTGTAGTCAAAAATTAGCTAGAGTATTTTTTATAAAAAAATATTAGAGTTTGAACAAAAATTAAATGAAAATAAATATTTTGCAAATTGAATTCTGAATTATATATTCAGTAAACCTTCATTAACATAGTTTAATCCACACAACCATTTAAAGATTCATAATTAATAAACGCTAGTAAAAATTTCAATAAGACTTAAAGTATTTTTGACCCACCTAATACACATCATGTAAATAATTTATTGTTTGGAATTTACAAATTGTTGTCCTGATTAGACAACGGGGAAGGGGGGGGGAATTATTCCAAAAAAAATTAGTTTTACCCATAAAAAATAGAAAATGCAATAGGTCTAATTTAACTTTGAAGAAATTAAAAGACTTTGTACAGACGCACGTAAAAAATAATATTTCCCCCCATATTTCTGATTTTAGTAAATTTGAAAATATTCATATTATTTTCAGAGTTTTAATTAAATGAAATAATAAACGGGGCTTTTTAATTAAAAAGTCTCTATTTTGATGTATTAAAATATGAATTAATCCATTTCTATAAATTATATATTTCAAAACTCCTAGTTCAGTCTATATATATATGCTATATATATGCATCTAAAATATTATTAAAGATGTTTTCCATAAATGCAGAATGTTTTAAAAATATGTCATTTTTTCTTCACTTTTTGCCAAAAATTGCATTTTAATAACATTTTGTTGTAAGTATATTCTTTGAATACTTTTATATATGTAACAAATTCAAGTGACATTAACTATATATATGTTATCGTTAAAGTGTGAAATCTGCTATTTCATAGAATAACTAGGTATTCCATGAAGTAACTAGATAAGTCAGTTAAAGTATATAAAATTATTGAATTTTACGCTCGCGTTTTAACTAGGTATTCTATAGAACAACGATTACTTGATCGTTAAAGTATGAAATAAGCACTCGAAAATTCTCTGAACCGGTTCTAGCTGGTTTTAGCCATTTTTGAACCGCAATTGAAAGTGTCATCACAACAATCCTTGCTCTAATAAATAATGAAAAGTAAAACACAGGTATTTCAAAAAATTTGAGTTATTATTCTCTTACATTTGTTTGAAAATGTTAACACAATTTTTTTATGAAGCAACAATTTTTCTCCCCAACCTGTATTTTTTGATAATACTTAATATAACTATTTCTGCAGCATATTCTTTTCCCCCCTTTCTGTTTAACTAAGGTTTGCAATATAAGCAATAAAAATTATATCATTTGATTTTCCATATTTTTTATAAATTAACTATCCTCAATACGGATCAAATGTATTTTTCGAGACATTTCAACTATTTATGATCAATTAGTTTATGAAATAACTTTAAAATTGTTTATTTTTCACTTTATTGGTCCATCATTTGTTATTTCATAGAATAACTAGGTAAAGTATGAAATTTTTTAACTATTATATACTTTAACTCTGACTTGTTTAGTTATTTTATAAAATAACTAGGTGTTCTATGAAATAACTGAATAAAAACACTAACGGTAACACCCCAGACATATATATATATATATATATATATATATATATATATAAAGGGAATATTCATTTATGTATTTTTGCAAAGTCACGGTTCGGAATGTTGTCAGTTTCTTTAAAATAAATTAAACAAGGATATAAATATAAACCATTGTAAGTTCCGAAAGATACATAAGAAAAATTCTTATGTGTCATCACATTTTTATCTTTATTTACTGAAGCGTATATTGTGTTCTTCAGATTGCAAACATATTTCTTCCTATTATTCTCAATCAGTATTACATAGCAGTTTGATGGTTATGTGGCCAGACGTCAGTCTCTAAGACCGGTTTCTGCTTACAGTTGCTACTTTTTTACTTTTTTCTTTTATCGAGCTCGGCAAAAAGAAAACGGACATTTACCAAAATGAAAGTGGTATTCGTTTATTTATTTGAAAGATTTTAATTGAATAGAATGAGTTAGAGCTTACCACATTCAAAATGCGAACCTTGAAATTTATTCGAGGAGTTGACCCAATGACAGTAATGTACAAAAAATATCGAATATAATTATTAAGAAATCTATTATCCAATGAACGAAAATGTTTATTCCCAGGGTTTATGTTTTATATAAAGTAAATTTGTAACAGAATACGCCATATATTGAATAGAATTAAAAAATTACGAACGGTATACTAAGTAGAATTAAAGAATTGATAAATCAATTAATAAATTGTTAAACCAAGTTTAGTTGCTAAATTTTTATGCATAGTAAAAACGATTATAAAATTGGAGAAATAATTACATTTAACTAAAAAAAATTAAATGTCGTAGAAAATTATCAATGTTATTTATTAAAATTTCTACAAGAAAAAAATTGCCTAAAGTACATACATACCAAACCTACTACTATGTACACAATAAGTTTATACTATATCAGGGGTCGACTACCTGAAAACCAATCCATCAATATGATTCAGCGTGCCACACAGTAAGATATATTTGAAACAATACGATTCTCGCGATAATGCAAGCAGAGTTAGAGAGAATAGAGGTCAGTAATGTAGGTTCAGAGTTTTATTGTAAATTAATTTAGCATTAGGTAAAGATAATTATCTACTTAAAAATAAGTAGCGTAAAAAATAACTATTTCTTCAATAAAAAAAGGAAACAAAAGAAAGAAAATTGTTCATATATTATGTATTTTTAAACATATTTATTAAAATAAGAAATATACAACATAAAATATAAGTGTTTACTTTCATTAGAATTAAATAATAAAATGAGTTAAACTTTTAATGTGAACCTAGTGCTTGTGCACCGCTTTATATTTTCATATCGAAAAATCGGGGGTATAATGTGTGACTTTCAATTTGACACGATTCTGAGCTTTTAATTGTGAAATAATTTCTTTGTGGATTGGGTTTTTTTTTCATGTAAGGAAAGAATTTTTACGTAGATATGTAGAATTAAAAGAGGAAAGCAGAGTACATGTAATTTTTTCTCACTTCAAACTATTAGAACTCTGCATTAATTACATTCAGTCATTTACAAAATAGCTGTAAATTTATCTTTAGAGTTATCTTTCAGATTTTTTCGTAATTCCGTAAATGTCCATAATTCTGAAGATGTTGTCAAATGAGGTCCATTACAGATTTATCTACTTCCATCCACTCAAAAATTGACAAATGTGTAGAGTATTTCAGGGTGCCACTGAGAATTATATCGCGTGCACATTGATATAGATGTGGTACCCGTGCCATAGGTTGCTGACACCTGAACTATATTAATGCTGAATTAGCAGTTATCTTTTTAAATACCTTTTCTTAACTTTATAAATTTGCCAGTTTTCTATGAGTTGTCTCAGGTATTAGAATATATGAAAAGTAGAATAAAAATTAATTAATGCAAATTCTTTTTTTAAAAAAAAAACTAAAGTATTAAATTTTTAAATATCATAAAACGAAATAGCTTCATTTAATCAAAAATTCTATATTTTTTAAGGAATTATAATGATATTCTTAGGATAAATAATTTAACTCAAGATTGTTTTCAATTTCTAAAGTATATAAATTGGCAATACTATTTAGAAGCAAACTATTGATGATTATCTTTATAAATTATACACTGAAGTGTCAAATTCACATGAGATACGTCTTTATAATATGTGAAAAGTCTTTTTGGCAGTGAAACACAGCAACTTTAATTGACACTGACTTAACAAGTTATAAGGAAGCATATGAGGAAAAGTCCATACTACTTATAGTTAGTATATAGTTATAAAGTCATATTGCTTCTAGTTAGTTGCATAGTTAAAAAGGATTTGTGAGTAAGGAGCTTTGGCACACGCACACGAACTGATCATTCTATCATGCCCTTTATATGTAAAGATATTGTAGTCTGGCAATATAGTAGGCCAGGTAATTCCGTAGAATGACTTCCAGTGACTCGTTCTTCAAACTTGTCTCGAATTTTGTGGGCTCAGATATATAGAATATTGTCATCCCACAGAATTCCCTCTTTGTTTTTGTTCATACCACGCATCCTTCATGTCATTACAGAGCCACCACCAGTTTACACATTGCCTTTTGTGGACAATATGGATTCATGTCCTCATAGGGTATGATCCAATTTTCGGATCCTCGCTCCAACAGCCACCAATATTTTCAGCTTTTACCAAATTGAATCGTTTACATCTGACTGAGTATATAACTTTTATCCATTCATATAAGATTCAACCTAAATGAGCACGAGCCTAACGAAGAAGCTGTAACCAACGATGTATTATGGTGTAACCAATGGTGTGAAGCACTCGACTTGGTATTATGCTGACATTTCTCATCAACACCAAATTTCCACACGCTGCCCTCAAGAACAAGAACTCTGCTAATTAACATAGTGGTGTTTGTCTGGTAATACTGATTATCACTAAGACTCGTTCGTATTGGTCGTTAAATACAATGCGGTCCATTACTACATTGTCTAGAATTGCAAATAATGCTTAAAAAAACATTATCGGCAAATTCTTGAGGGCGTGGCTCGAATAAAGTAGAGTTCCCTAAAATTTTACCAGATGGTTTATTTCCCCTCATTTAGCTCCAATTAACATCTCGTGATCAGAGTCTGTTAATTCCAGTCGTGAGGGTATATGCATGTCAGAAACCTTTCACATGAATCACTTAAGTAAAAATGAAAACTCTGACAATAAACTGCTCATTTATAGATTCCTTATACGATCTTAATACCATCTGGATGTTTCCATATTTTACTTTGCCATGTAACTTAAATCACTTTGTTTGTTTGTAACTTTGCTATTACGCCAATTTTTGTAATATTTAAATCTGGAGCATACATACACATAAACGTAAAATTGTTTAAGTGTATTTAAAACATTTTGCTTAAGATCAATCAATTTTTTTAATGGATGCTGATTAAAAGTTTTCTACAAATTTTTTTTCTTCAAATGTGCTCATGAGTGTTTATTATACACTATTTTTTTAAGTAACAGTTGTTCTAATTTTTTTCTCTGCATGAAACTGTACTTGAAAGCAATAATACGTATTATTTATTTTACCATATTCATCACAAGACTGTTGAATCCTCAATTCAAATTTAAGAAAGAATGAATGGAATCCACCTATGCAAATGCGCACAGAAACTTTAAGGAGAACTATTTGAATGGATTTTAAAAAAAGAAATTCAGTTGAGAGTAAGAAAAATTTTATTTACTATAAATGAAGACTGAATTCAAGCTATATATACATCTATCATGCAGAAAGGTTATAAAAAAATTATCAGTGTCCAAATGGCAATTTGCCAAGCTTCAAAAATGCTCTGACGATATCAATATTCATTAAAGAAGTTTAATAAATGCACTGTATTGCTTTGTTTTAAATAAATTCCAGCTTTTGCTTAATATTTTATGTTAAACCTACTTTTTATGCTCTTTAAATGAAGCTTGTGAATACCTGTCTAAATATATTTAATATTGTCGAATACTTGGAATATTAAATTACACACAAACACACACACATGTACATATATATATATATATATACATATATATACATATAATATATACATAATATATACAATATACATACATATATATATATATATACATATACATACACACACACACACACACACATATATATATATATTCCAGTTTCTATTCAAAAGGAAAAAAATCTAATTGATTTAAAAAATTTTCTATCGAAAATGATTTTTTAATGATTAATGATAAATTTTAATGGTAGAATTATTTATAGGAGACTTTTATTTTGTATTTATTGCAACTTTTTTTCCATTATCATAAATCCTTTTTTCAAAGTTATGCAATAAGATTTGAGTTTCTTTTGTTAAATAAAGTATCTGAATTGGATGCTACAGTTTATTTTGTTTCTTCCTTTTTTACTGAAGTTCAATTACAAAAGTTACGTTATTGTAGTACTGAAAGTTTTATTTATTTCCACAGCGTTTTTATATTTATACTCAGGTTTTTAGTAATGACTAGTAATTTTATACAGTGCTTTTTTGATACTTGATTTCAATTTAAATTTCTTCAATTACGGTAAAATACATAAACTGTAGTGTAAAAGTTCATTTTGCTTCAACTGAAATTTTAAAATTTATTTTTTAGGATAAATACTTCTCTAAGCAAAAGTGACTGATGTAGTAAATAAATCATTTTTCTATATTACTCATTTCAAATGCGCATTTGAATTATTTAAGGATCTAACTTATAATTGAAATACATAACTGAGACAATAAAAAAATTTAGGCTTTTAAACTTCTGAGCTTATAAACATTGTTGAATGTTTTTAAGTAAATAATTTCTTATCAACTCAAAATTAATCTACTATAAAAATATTTAAATTATTCTCAAACTATTCTAATACCGTGATAGTGAATTATTTGTAATGGATGTGTTTTTAACGGAATGATTAAGCAAAACTAGTATTAATTTCAAAGAAAATATTACTTTTTCTTGAAATTATGTGATCTTAATTCTAATTAATACTATGGCTTTTTCGATTCCTGTTTGCAAAAATAATGGCCAAGTTGGGCTTCCTTAAAAAGCTTGAAGTTTGTACAAAATCATTTAATATATTAAATAAATTTTCTTAGCAATGCTTTTTCGACGTGTAATATGATATTTTTGGCTCCCTTCTCTAGTTGTAAGAATTATTGGAGTTTTCAAAACTTATAATAAATTTTAGTAAGTTTAATTCACAGTTCAAATGGCAATTAACGTTTCGACGTCGATACTTCTTTTAGATGTGTCAGAAGTTAAAATAGGGTTTTATTTTGTCAATTTGATACTATAACAATATTACTTCCGTTCAAAACTATAAAAATCGTGTTTTTAATGGCACTTACTTCTTTAGGAATTAATTTCAATATAATCAGTAAAAATGGGATATTATAGAATAATTGTATTGCCCTTGAAAATAAAATGTTTACACATTTTGTAAACTACGTACAGCTCTTGTTACTTTGAAGGACTTTAAATTATCACTGACAGCAATAAATTACGTTGAGGTAATAAAAAGTAAAGCAGGATATAAAGCAATTAATAAAAAATTATATTAAATTTGCATAACAATAAAAACAATTTATAAAATTTTATTAAAAAAATAATAAACCCCATAAGAAATTAAATTTAAGAATTTTAATATTATAAATAAAAGATATTTTTAATATTATATAACCACACAATGAATTTAATTTTTTACTTTATGTAAACTTGAAATTTAAAGCTTTAAAAATATTTTTTGCTGATTTGAATTTTTACTAAGACTTAACTAACGATAATTCATTTCATGTATTTTAGCACTTCTGGAATTAAAGTTCACATAAGAAAAACGGTTTTCTTCAAAGAAGATTAAAGGCTAAATCACATGAATTTATTTCGTCTCAAATATGCTTAACATAATCCCTAAAATTTGAATGCTAAAAATACTTAAAGCAAAGATTTATTGCACAGATTTAGAGAGAAAATACAATAAGAAATAAGAAGATTATAAACAGAGACAATATTTTTCATTTGTACTAAGACTTTTGAATATTTTTTGCTTCTTCTTATTAATCTTTTGCTTAAGGTTTCTGATTTCTTGATAGTAAAAATCATTAATATATTTATTGTTTCATCAATTTTGTTCATAAAAAATAAAGATAAATGAAGATTTTTGAGTTCTGTTTTAAAATTGTGTAGACTATAATGAATGGGAATGTATAACATTTTTATTTCTGAAATGCAAACGAAGTGGAGATGTGAAGGAATCAATAGGATGTCACTTACTAATTTAAGTTTAAAATGTTAAAAACTAAAGAGAAATGTGTGATTGAATATTTTGAACTTATGTATTTCGGAGTATAACGCAGTTATCACACTCTAGTAAGTCTTTTTAGTTCAGAAAAAACTTTATTTTTTTGCAGCATTAAATCGAATTTTACCAGCTCGTCGTCAAATAGTCGTTTTATGTCTATAGACAGGGGGTCGGCAACCTCTTAGCTGAGCAGTGTCAAACCAGTCTACCAATATGATTCAGCGTACCACACAGTAAGGCATTTTTAGAACAATTCAAAAATTGACAAATTTGATGAGTAGGGCAAACTGCCATTGATAATAAGTATCGCGTGGCTTAGGTGTCTTAGGTTGCCGACTCCTGCTATAATCCATGACTTCTTCTCCAACACCACAGCTTGCCTCTCCAATTCCATGCAGCACAGGAAAAAATCCAATTTTTTGTTGAAATAGTTTAAGTAAAATTGAGTGTTTTGATACCCCCGAACGAACCGCAATGTGCGAATGGCTAATTCTGAGCCTCGGGCACGCGTTAAAAGTCTCGTGTCTTGAGGCGCAATATTCGAAACGAATCGGAGATGTATTTCATACTTTGCCGGTTTCTCTTTAGGCATTCTATATAATGCCTAGGCAATGTGTGAAATACTAATCATTTCATACATTGTCGGCTAGTTTCAGGCATTCTATAGAATGCCGGATTTCATACTTTGCCGTTGACATATACATAAAATCTCTGATGGATAGCTGTTGTTAGTGTCATACAGCAAGAAAAATTTCTTACCAATCCAAAGGCATTTGGTGACCCTCCCCTTGCAGCATCTGAATATTTTTGAAATTGACATGAAAACACAGAATTCTGCGATACCATATGACCAAGCACATTCAGCGCGTGAATTTCAGCATGCATTTACATTGAAATAATTGTTTATCGCTGGGTGCCGTTCTGCAAAAACTTCATTTGTAAACAAAAAGTATCCAATAGGCCAACATGCACATCAGATTTCTTCAAATTTGTGCTTAAAATCCTAAACAGCTTAAACTGAGCGTGGGTTTCATCGTGATTTTTGTGGTGGACATGCAATGTCTTTTAGGCGTTTTGTCTGTTCAAATAATGAAGCTTTACCGTTTCATCGCGCTTTTTTTTAACGAAGCATATTGTTCCAGTACATGGTGCAAATTTCAAATCACTGCGTCCCTTTCTGAACATAAGACGGTGATATCATTATTGACAAGGACACACGTCATACTGGATTTCTGCATGCAATCGAATCTTCTGTTTTCAATAGAAATCCAGCAGGTTACATTCAAAATAGAACACAGTGTGAGCAGTGACGTCAACGGTACAGCAATTTATATTTTGAAGAACGATCTGCTTTGGAGACTTTTGGTTACTATTAATGTTTCACTTATTATCTATGCCTAAATCCACCACTTTTGACCACTCTATCAACCAACTACCAATTAACCACTATCAACTTTAGTCTACGTTTATGACAACCCCAACCACGCTTTAATGAACAAAAGTAAGTGTTGCTGTTTAAAGATTTCGAGAATTTGTCTCTGTAACCGTAAATGGGGAAAGACTGGACTGTTGTTTTTCTTGCCGTTCTTAAGGACATATCTTGAATTATGCACAATTCTTGAGCCCATATTGAGCACACTCCAAATTTTATGTCATTTCCTCTAATGTTACTATCTCTGGGTGTCCATTTAACGAAAGTATCTTCATAATCAACTTGTATAGTGTATATATATATGTGCATGTATTTAGTTTTCTGGCTGAAGTATGTAGATAAAACTTTTTAATAAGAATTTGGTTTTGATAGCTAATTTAATACTTTTAGTATTCTTCTTCTAGTGTCATATGTTTATTATCTTAACTAGTTATGGAATATTGATTTTACGCTATTTTCACTTCTTTACAGTTCTGTAATATAGAAAAATATAAAGGAAGGTTGGCTGGCCTCTAAATTATGTTTAACCCTTCAATCGTAGTTCCTATGTTTAAGTATTTGCAGTAACGGATATCTTATTCATAACATGTCTGTCTCGTTATACTCGTATTTATATTGAGTTTCTTTATTAGGTTTATGGCAGTTTAGTATATGATATTTGTTTATTATATACTAACATATGTATATCATATATATATCATATATATATATATCCTTTAAGTTTTATGTTATTTCAACAATCCAAATATATCCACCACAAAACACTTGGTTCAAAATATTATCTCTTGCTAACTTTTTAGTAGAAGTTTGATATAGAAATTACTATTACAGGATTTTCGAAAAGGAACAAAATAAAAGAGATTGTTTCCTTTATAGGAAATAGTGAATTCAAATGAAGTTAAAAATAGGAATAGTTCAAATTTGTCACTTTGTCTCAATGGCACGAAATTAAACATCAAGAGATTATGAGAGAGTTAACTAGTGAAATTAAATGTTATTTTTGGCTCATTAATTGGTACCATAGTCTGTAGAAAAGTGCTGATGCAGCAAAAACTGATGCTGATCTCTACGCAGGTTTTAATGAGAAACGCTGAATAGTAAATGAAACTTTTCTACCTTAATCCTAAGTTAAGGAAACTAAATTAATTCTCGGAATGCCTTACTCTGATACAGTTTAATTGAGATCTCCATTAAAGTAAAGATAGAGTTTTTTTTTATTCATGCTTAATTGTACATATATATTTTCTTTGATTTTAGCACTTTAACTTTCGTTTCGTTATGACAAAAATGATCAAGGTAATCATTTTTAAAGGTACTGAAGTTTTTTGGATATTCTTAATATTAAACCTTGTACGTAGTGTTTATTGTTGTGTGAAATGATTACAAAACATTTTAGAAGAAAGAATTTTAACTGAAAAGGGAGAAATTTAATTTATAAGTGTAAATTTTTTTTATTTTTATCTTCTCGAAACAATATGTGGCACACGAAATTAAAAATTAAAACGGCTTTTTGCATGCTTTCTTCTATCGATTTTTAGATATTTGTGTTTAGTTATCTTTTACAAATCGTCTGTTCTTTAGCTCGAAGACTCTATGAATAAATTTCGTACATGCTCAAAAACCGTCACTCCTATGAATATTTTAGAGAGATAAAAATCTGTCTGTCATAAATATTCAGATGGCTCGTGTTTATGAAAATTGAGGTGTTAAAAGAATGATACAGAAGGTACAGTAATTAGTATTTCACTTGTAATTACGCATACAGAGAAGAATTAAGGCCAAGCATATATTAGATAATAGAGTGGATCGCATTTATTTGGAGATAAATAGTTCCAAAACTTAACATTGCCGACAAGTGGTAGAATTTTAAAAAATGAAAAAAGTATATTTTTTAATTTTGGTTAGATGATTTTTTAGACAAAATAATTATTATTCTACTGCACAAATAAACAAAAGTGATGGTTACTGATAAGTGATTACTGAGTAGTTAATGTTGCAATGTATAGTCATGTCCAAAATTAAGGTCATAAACATGTCTTTCGTCATAATTTTAAAATTCCATAAAGAATTTTCATGAAGAACGGGAAGTACAATACCACAAACACACAACCTTCAGTTTAGGAAAAAATGATGTTTAGCGTTAGTTTTAGCAGAACTACTGGATTGTGACTATTCACGAATTTGTGGATTTTGCCTCAGTTTTCTGAATATTGCTTTAAAAAAAAGTTAGTCTGTTTTTAGTGAGAATGACTTCTCATATTCATTTAGAAGATTCCTTGAGATGGAGAGTCGTTGGCAGGCTTGAAGCCGGCCCATCTATAGCGTAGGTAAGTCGATGTTTACAAATGGGCCGAAAGGGGTCTCCTGTTTATGGACTCAATTCCATACAAGTGGTACTGTCACCAGGAAGGTCAACCAAGGTCGTCACAGAGCATCGACAACATAGGTGGAAAAAGGTTTCTCTGCTTGTTCGTGACATTGCTGCTATGTCTGGAAGAAGAATTTCCAGGCAAACTATCTACAGTCGTCTTGCAGAGACTGGCCTTTACACCCGGTGTCTAGTCTGGTGCGTACGTTTGACTACTAGACAGAAAACCCTCGGGATATTGTGGACCTAAAAAACTCAGTTGAAGACATCATAAGAATGGGGAAATGTTCTTTCAGTGATCCGTCGAAATCAACCAGACAAAGCAAATATCATCGTTAGTTAGTGTCCCCTCATCGCAATAAATGTTAAAGAATGCAAATGCACCTGTTTGTCTCAAAGAAAAATTTCGTTGACCATAAAAAAAAACCTCAACTCAAATACCTAAACTTCATTTCTCTTATGGCATATTTAGCACACAAACTAATTTTTTATTTTATTTTCTCTTCCCTCTGTATGCAATAGAAGACTTTTCCCGCATATGTAGGTTTTGAAATTATGAAAAAAATTTTTGATCCACATCCTATTGAATAAGATGCAACATTTTGCTCATTCGATTCGGTGAGATTTTTAAGGTACTGACTAGCTTAAGCAATAGACGCAGATAAGTGATTTCATAGAAAGTTAAGCAATGCTCTGTTCCTACATTAATTTTTTTTTGTGTAGAAATTGTTTTGAAACTCTTATCAAGTCACTCAGTGTAAAATAAAACGTATGCAAGAGTAAGAGGATAATTATGCCATTAATTAATAAAGCACACAAGTAAATCAAACTGAACAGTTTGAAAAAAAAGAATTCGAGATCATAAAATGTAATATGCCCAAATATATAGCATCTAAGAATCTATTTAAGTGGGACAGCATCCTGTGCAGAAGTTGTGATACATTTCAAAGTAGGACATAACTTTCCTTATTATTTTTCTACATACAAAAGGATTGTTTGGATACGATTGATATATACTGGTTTTAAAATATTTTTGTGTTTTAATTTCTGTGTATAAATTTTGTGCTCTTATCATATTTTTTGAAACTATAACAATTTCAATTTTTTAATTAAAGAATCTATAGATCAGGTATGGGCATTAAGCGATATGGTACCAGCTTCCCAATTTTTTAAATTTTAATATTTGATATTTGGCTTTAATTGTATTTTATAAAGGTTAATATTTAATAATAATTCCTTACAAATTTTTTAAAATTTGTTACAAAATGTTTGTAAAATTAAAATTTTTTGAACTTTTTTTAAAATTTTTTTTAATTTCTAAGGATTTTTTAAATATGTTTTTTTTTCAACACTTTTTTCCAAGTACCTTATAATATACTACATAAAACTATGCATGGTTTTTTTCTACTGTTGCTCTTTAATTTTTTATTAATTTTTTTATAATTAAACTTCCAAAAATTCTCAAAAAAACATTAATTTTGATTTTGAAATTTTTTAAAAAACTATTAAGCATTTTAGAGTTAATTCCATGCACAGTTTCACAAAATATACATTTCAGAACATGTATAAAAATTTCAAACCCATACTTCAACTATCAAAAAAGCCTTAGGGTTTTGAATAATAGTATATGTACAAAAATTCAACGTGGAGAAAAAAAGAGAGTTTGAAGTTTTCATTCCACTAAATAGCGTGATATAATATTCATCGAAAAGTCTGAAACTTTTATGAACTGTTAATTAGCTTATTTAAAACTGCTTAGCGTAAAAAATTGCAACATTGTAAAACAATTAAACAGTATACTGGCATAATGAATATGTAGAAGAAAACAAATGAAGTATCAATATTTCATAAAACTTTACCTTAATAACTATAAAAAAGTATGTATATACACACATCAAAGGTAATTTCATGCTCAGTTTGACAACTCAAATAATGCAAAACATGTACAAAAGATGTGTATGCCTGTATTTTTTATTTCCATGGTTTTAAAAGCCTTCCCATGTTAAATATTGTACACGAATGAAAGGAAAATCAAAAACAATTTATAGGTAAAATATATCAAAATTTAAGAACTGCATCTGTGCTTAAATAAATATCTTAAAATCTTTTAATAATAATTGTTTTGAATTTCACACACATGGGATATATATATATATATATCACCGAAAACAAATATATAAAAATGGCAGAGTTTCGCTGTTCTTGCGAATTACATTTTTAATTATCTGAGTTATCAAAATGAGATTTAGTATTTGTGCTTTGGGAGAATCCATTTTGAAGACTTAATTTCATTCATAATAATATCATAAAGGAAACGCACAACTTTTAAATCTTGGCCAAATCAATTTTCTCTTCAATAAGCAATACACAAACCAGAACTTTTACATGAATTGTACAATACTTTCTTGAAATAGTTTGTTACTGAATATGTAATTCTACATACATTAATCCCATTTGCACGCAGTAGAAAAAAAATTAATTAATTTTTGATCAGGTACTTTTCTAGCAGATGATCTAAAATGTGGACGTGGCAGTTTTGTTAAGTCTGATGTCCAGCCTCAAATATTGCTCCATAACTTGATAAAAAATGCAGGTAAAGCTTTGAAATTTTGGTAGGCATGTTTATAAAGATTCAAGGTATCAAATAAACCAATAAAAAATTTCGATTGTTTGATGATTTTTAGGGTACCATATCGTCTTAAGTCAAACGCGATCGACCGGTGGACCACCAAGACATTTTGAGATGACCTCCTTTGCTAAGACCTAAGACGTGCATTCTAAAAGAAACATATTTTTGGAACTCCGAAGCGAGATAGATCGGATAATAGGCTTTTCACATTCTATTCGACTGTATTTACTGAAGCAAATGATAACACATGTAACTTTATTGGAAGCGAACGATGATGCTTAACACATTCACTGCCTCTCTCTGCCTCTGTTGGGGAAGGGGGATCGATCACTACGATGTCAGCTGTAAAAAGAAATTTTTCCTCACACTCTAACTGAAGGGTAGAATAAATGTTGGTGACCAGTTCTTTTCCCGTGATAATACAGGATTTGCTATTGAGACATCTTCCCGTGTTTCCACGGGATTGGTTTTTCATGTTGATGTTATGTACCGCGATGGCGTGGGAGTCAGCAATGAACAAATGTAAGGGCATACGTTGGTTTCAGATTCATAGGTTCACGCATGCTCTTTCTTCGCTGCATTTAATACGTCCGTGCAATATGGTCTGGTAGTCGCTCGTAGTTGTTCAAGCACTCAATTTGACAATTTTGCGTTACTTGTGTTTTTGCAGTAAAAATAGTAATATGTCATATTTTAAAAGAGAAGTAGAATGTCAAAAACATGTATTAAGTAAAGAAAACATACAATTTTAATACAGAATGGCCACATTTAAGCCACTGGGTGGACCGTAACACCTTAAAAGCATTAGAAGTAACCCGTACCCTGGAAAAGTCCACAACCCCTGGTATAGATAATTATATTTTTTGCCACATTTAATTAATATAATTATTTTCAGCAAATGTAAAACTGAGCGCAGATTATTAAGAGCTTAATTAAATAAGTGAAGTCAAAACCCGTTATGTGATATATGTCAGAATGCTCAATGTTGCGTTATATTTAAATTGTTAATTAAATAATACTTTCTGTAATTATTTAAAATCCCATTTGTGTGGTAATAATTTTTGATTCCTGTTACGAATTAATTTAATTTGTAATTACAAACATACAAAAGTACTTATTTGCACTTTAATAAAATGAAATGGTGAATAATTTTTTCCGTGTAATAGCTATCCCATTGTTATTAATTATAAGTATTTTTCATCGTAAATATACATTTCCAATTACTTCGTAAATGTTTATCGAAGGATTAATTCTACCTTTAAAAAAATTTTTTTGGCAAGTGTAGAATGTTTTTGAAGATATTGAATACTTGAATAAATTTTGATTTCAGTTTTTACGGCTATTTTTTTTAATAAGCCTTTGGTATGTTTATAAAATTTTATTCTTTATTTAAAATATTTTATAAAAATAATATTTGAAAATAATTATTAGTTCTTAACTTAAAATAAACTAAAATGGGATGCAACATACTGACTATTTCTCGTCTTTGGTAAATAAGACGATAATATAAAAAATTGTATGGCATACTAATTGAAAAGGTAATTCTTTTCTTTGTGTACATGAATGATTTCAAAATTTCAATCCCTTAATGGAAATTTTCGAATACATTAAAAGACTATTGTTTGGTGAAAATGTGTACTAAAACAATTTTATCAATCACAACAGCAGGACTTTAATATAAAGTATTTTCTAAGCAATATTTGAAATGTATTTCCTTTTAAATTTAGAAGTAAATTAAAAAAATACAATTTTGAGTCATGAGGTTTAATAAAGGAATGTATATTCTCAAAATGAATAGTATTGAACACAGACTTTAATTAAGAGAAATATCACACATCATCTTCAAAATAATTAGTTTGCTTCAATGGTTCTCTCCGGTGGTGAAACAAGAAGATCAAAGGATACGATAATTGAACTCAACTACAAATTTGTTTGAATTAGAGAGGGAAATATAAAAGAATAAAGACTGAGAAGAGCAGTTCACTCAAAACGGTTATCTAGGTATTCTTTTTTTTTCAGGAACACCTTTCAAAAAAACTTCTGTAAATTTTACATTCACATTTACTTGCTTCTTTCTTGTTAAAGTATTTTACTTTAGCATTTGATAATATGAAGATAAAAAATTGTGTAAAATTATTAGTTTAATAGTTTGAAGAATATTTTCCAGAGAAATGTGTTTGTTGACTTAATAATCATTTTTTTAAAAAAGAAACAAAATGGTTATCTTTACTTAAAAGAAATATGCTCAATTTTCTTCAATTCTTTTTCTTAAATTAAAGATGAGCTTCTCCAGATCAATAGAAGTATACTTATTTATCAGTGCCATTCAAGAAAATTTGTAAGTTTTAAAGATGGATGATATTTGTTAATAGAAAAAGAAATAATAAAAAGTCCAGAATTTTTATTCATAAAAACACAACTAAGGGTTTATAAGTGTTTATTAACTTCAAACTATAAAGCAACACGAGGGCTATTGCCAACAGACTTTGTAATTTTGACCATGGTCAAGTGATGTGAACCGTACCTGAGATGATACCCCTTCTCCGAACTTGCAGAGATAACAGAGCCATGATTTATGAAAAATTTTAGGCAACAAAAAATATAGTACGGCTGTTCATAACAGCACAGTAATATTCATCGATGACTTTCAAATCAAGTCTATTTTATAGGCAGAGCAGAATGACGAGATCTGAGCTGCTGCACATTGGCTTCAACTCGGTTTCACAATTTCCACAGGAAATTTAAGAGAAAGATACAAGTGTTATCCAAATACCAATAGCATCCTAATAATCGTGTGTGTATCATTCATTCAAATCAAAATAGAAAAAAAATTGTGAATAAGAGATTAAAAGTATTTCAAATGTTTGTTGAAAAGAGAAACAGCTATTATAAAACATAAAAGGTAGGATAAAATAAGGTAGGTAAAAACTGAAATTAGGTTGTTCCAATATGTATTAGGTAAAAACAATTATCGTTATAAATATTTTATACTATTAATATTCCATTTGGGTTATATATTTCTCTTTCCAAATTTAAAAATTAGATTTCTTAATATTAAACACAGTTATGCATTTGTATTATATCATAAAAAACCTTAATTTCAAATTCACAAAACACATGTGGATAGTTGCCTAGTGTAAGTAAGCACAAGATAAATTTAAAAATTGCCCAAAGTATTATAAATCCACTGGAATACTGAGTTTTTGTAAAGAGAAACAAGAAAAAAATATTTCAAAAATAGCATTTGTAATGAAAACTATTCAAAGGAAATTTATTTTAATATGTAATTATTTAATAACTTATACAAATTTTTAATTAGATTGTAAATAATATCCCTTTATCAGAAAATGAGAATATTAATGTTTTTCTATGTTTACGGTAGATGGTAGTTTAAAGGAGTATATTTTTAGTTTTTATGATTATTTAAACAAATGTATTGAATAACAACTGAAACCTTTCTCTACTTAGAATAACTGGAAAATGAATCAATCGCGTAAATAAATATTTATTCGATTCTGATAGTTTTCACATAGAAAGTAGCTAGAGAGATAATTACTGCATGTATTGACTTTATACTAAAACAGCTTAAATAAATATTATCGAATATTAAAGAGTATAGTTATTAAATTATACTTGAAATAACCTGTTTTATATTACTCGATGTTCTATTAAAAGAAACATAAACCGCCTATTCAATATATAAGAAAAAGTAAAACAATTGTGTAATTAGAATCAGTTCTTTTTTTATTGATATTGCAGTGTAGCTTAGTAATTTGTAAAACATTTCTCCAAAATAATTAAATATACAAAACGTATAACTATGCTTCACAAATTTTAAATTACATTTTCTATAATATCCAAATATACAGTAGTCTTTTTCCTATATAAACTTAGACACACATAAATTTCCTTAAAGATTTTTTATTTATATTCAAATAAATGTAAGAGGATATACATCAGTCATTTAAATACCTGAAATAGTTGAGACTAATAAAATATTTGAAATTTAATAGTGGAAATATAACGAATAAAATGCTATAAATTATTTATTAGTTGGACCCTTGATTTCATAGACAACATGTACACTAGGAACACATTTTTTAGACGTGCTATATAAAAAATGTTCCACTCTGAGTTCAAATTAATGCTTTACATTAGAAGTTAACATGATGATGTTACAATTAATTTGAACGAGGAGATTTTCAATGCTTTAATGTCCACTAAATTACAAAACTAAATAATAATTAATATTTCATAACTTTAATTATCAGTATATTTAGTTGTATTTACATTGATGTATATCATTTACCCTAAAATGCCATTTATTTCTTTCTTTGATGTTAGTCGTAAGAAAGTGAAAATTCAAATGCATTAGCACATTGCTGAATTTTTATTACTTTCATGAAATATAGCATTGCTAAAAGATTTAATAAACATAATTTTTCACGCTAGCATTATAAAAATTGTTGAATAATTTACGCGCATAAAGTTTATCCATGACAATATGGAATGTAATGCTCGAACGCGGCGCATAAAGCAACGAATATATTTTTAATGCGTGAACGGATGGAAATGATATCAAAGAGAAAATGCCCTGGATTATATATTCACATGCCTGTCGTCCTTTTGGAGCTAGAACTATAATCGATACTGCATCATAAATTACTGATGTCTTTTTAGCTGTGCATGTGAGTTAACATTCCTCGTTTGGTATGTGATAATTGGAAAGCAGAATGCATGGAGATGTATTTAATGACTGTGAATTTCAATAAATTATTTCAGTCTCAAAATGTCCTTCATAACAATCTAACCACTCGAAAAATGCTGTCAATTAGACCTTGTATGTATCATTAAAAGGGGCGATATATATATACCAATTCTTATATATATATGATTATATGTGTTATTTAAATGCTTAACCGCTTAACTGCCGAGGAAAAGCTGCGAAATTCACCCGCCCCCAGCACCATCGTTTTTACTTCAAGCATGTATTTCTAAGAGCTTTATTAGGGGAAAAGAAGAAGTGTGTTTTTTATATATTATTTACTTTCATATTAGAAAAGAAAAAGATAAAATAATGAAATGACGATATAAAATTCAAAGTCTAGAATTACAATATAATAAAAAAAAAATTATAACTTATTTTGTTGAGTGATACATCCTGAAACATGGTTGAACACATAATTAAGTATCCCGTTCAATGCTTTGATAGCGAGTTTCTCAGTGAATATTTTTCCTTTCTCAAGCATTTTCGCATTGCACTTTTCTTAGAAAACGTCAACGGTACTGAAAAACTGTGCTTAGCTATGAATTCCCTCTTTCCTGGAATAAACTCTTTCAAATTTCTTTCCAACTTCAATGTCATTTTATTGTATTCTAAGGCCATGGGACTAGTTTTAAACAGATCAACACATTGCAAAAAGTCATCCATTGGAACGACGAATATACACGTCCAGGGCACTAAACGCACAAGCTGAGCAAGACGTGTATGCACGCCCGTGTCACTTAAAAGGTAATGAGTACTTATTGCGTTTTTTCACTCCATAAGTCATTGATAAAGGAGGCCTGAAGTTAACAAAAGAATTTATTGCATTATTCTGATTTGATTTATTTTGAGCAATTGGATATTCCAAATTTCGTAAAAAAAGCTATAAATAAACTATAAACATAGATACTCTTATTAGCACTTATTTTATTAGTAATGTACTTTCATAATGCTATAAATTTAAAACATAGAATACAAATAAGAGTTAATTTAACGTAAATGATTATTCCTGCAATAAATAGGCTAATAATATGCATGTTTCAACTAAAATATTAAGGAGAAGCCTTTAGTTATCCTAACGAGTTCAATATCGAAAATATTTACAATATTAGACACTAATAGTCCTCTTTAATAAGTAACACAATCATAAAAATCAATTTCTCCTGATTACTACATTTAAATATATGGAGTAATGTACTAAAATATTAAATGCATTTCCCTTCATCACTTCGCATGTTAGCAAATTTTTTTCTCTTGAAGTTGAATAAGAATTCAAATGAAGATGGGAAATTGATAGAAAATTGAGTAAACTTGTAATTATAAAATGAGGACGATAAAAATAAGAGATAACATCGAAGCATTGAAATCTCACAATGTACATTAAAATACTGATGAATAAGTTCAGTAATAAGTTTTAATAAAATATCAAGGAAATGAAATAGCTTTACAAGCTGAAAAATAAACATATTTTTTTATAAGAGCTAAAGAAGTTGAATGATGAAAATAGTTTCCTAGAAATTAAGAGAAAAATATTGCAATCATCGCACTAAGTCAAATAAAACGATATCAGTAATCATCAATTTTAACACAAATAAAATGACAATTAATCATAAATATATCTGTTATCTTATTGTAAATCACTTATTTAACTTTTACATGTATTTCAGATATTAATTTTTTTTGATATAACTGCAAATGATAACATTTTGTAACTATTACTTGAGATAAGGAGAATTATTTCTGTTATTAAAAAACAACACGTTGATCCTTATAAGCTGTCAATAGATCCGAGAAAAATGAAGAAAAAAGTATTAACCATGTCTATCGTGGAAAAGTATATGAAAAAGCAATTTTAGATTACTTTAGTGACATTTGTCCATGATGGAATATTTTATTTTTTTATACAATAAAACATAACTTTTGTTTCTTAATCAAAGCAAGTGCATTTATTTGCAAAAAATAGTGCTGCATCATAGATGTTGATTGAAAAGTATGTCGTATATTCTATTAATAAGAAGAAAGAGATTATTTAAATGTATATCAAAAGAATATTAAAATGAAGCATCCAGTATTTTACATATAAAATATGTAAAATACTGGATGTCTATTAAAACTCCTTATATTATAATATTATTCTTCTAGTTTCATGTTCATAACTTTAAGTATTTGTAGAATCTTATATTCTTTACTTTTCCTTACAACTAAGTGGTAGAAGCAAATATAGAGGAAGGTTGGCTTGCTCTAAAACTGTGTTTAAGACTACTTTCTTAGTTTTTTGGCTAAGAGTCTATTATTATACTATTGTGGGCATCTTATTTTTAGCTTATATTGAATGTTATAAATTACAATTATTAATTGTTTAATTAGTTGTTTTGCTTTATTAGATTTATGGCAATTTAATGCATGATTATATACATGTGTGTGCAGTCAAGATGAAGGCTATGTTTCTATTAATGCAAAGAATATAAAAAATATATTAGTTAATCAAAATATAAACAAATAAATACAGGGAGACACATGTGATATTTCTCATACATGCAAAGAACGAAAAATATTATTTTCAGTAACATTAATGAATTAACGTTTAAATAGCTTGTAGGTTCAATATATTTCTTAGTTACTATGTACTGGGCTTCAAAAATGCTTGCGGCGATTGGTATACCATATATATGGCGAAACACTAAAAAGGGATACTAGCTCCCGGAGAATGTACTAGGCCTGCAACGGTGGAACACCAATCCTCAACCCCACAAGAAATTTTGAGAAATGCCTGTTGTAAGATCTCAGATTCATAATCGTAAGACTATTTTTCTACTACAATTTTTAAAAAGCACAATTACACTTATTTATAGTTATTAACTTTTTCGAAAAGAGTATTTATTTCAATATATTTTTCCATTTTTAAAAACTCGGCTCTATTTATAACATTATTACCATAAAAATGGAATGAATGTATCTAATTTTAAAGGCTTCTGGTAGAAATATAACGCACTAAACAAATATTATCCCACTAAAATTTCCTAGTAAATAATTCATACAATGATGAGTCTTCATATTTCGTCCACTACTAAACCGAATGCCAGGAATGTGATTAATTATGCATTCATATTTTTCAATTTCAAAGGGACTTCCCAGCTTTAATTATATAATTGTGAAATCTCCCTGTTCTAGGCGATCCTTGCATACTTAAAAGATTAAACAAGGTTGGATCTACCTTTTAATAAATGGAGACTGCACTTCCTCGACCGTAACCTCATATTATCTAAATCTTGTGAGTCGGCAAAGTGCCAAGGACTGCAGCATTTGGATAATGGGTGTCAGTTAATTATACGGATTAACTAATCGACCAGATGTTAGCACATGTGCTTTGCAGAAACGAATGCGCAAGACGGGGAGTAACGGGGTATTTAAACAACTCCTTACTTGAAGAGGTTTTAGTAGGTTAGTTATGTGTGTGTGTGTCGATATAATGGCAATAAGTGAAAGTTTTGCTTTACTGGTTTCATTCGTCTCTAAAGTTGACTATATTTGGAACGGTGATTTTGTAAAGAGTATAAACGGGTATTTTTTTGATATTTAGTGACAGTTGAATTAAAATGATGTGGGCATTATCGCAAGATCTAGAGCGCATTGGGTGAGAGCTTTCTGGTACTGGAGAGATATGCTAGAAAAATGAATTTAAGTGAGAATATGGAAAAGGAAAAATATATGTATTCTGGTAGGTTGGAAACCATCTCTAATTGGGGTTTAAAATAGACTCCTTTAAACTTTTAGAGCTAAAAATGTTTTTTACCTGTCTAGGATCAGAAATCAAATTATCACAATGTCATGAATTCTGAAATAAGAAAGAGAAGTATTGCAGCCAATCTCTGTTTCTGTGGTTTAAGATCATTACTGAAGTCTCACTTAATAAGAAGACAGACTAAAATTCTTTTGTATAAGGTACTGATTAAATCAATTTTGACTAATGCCTCACAGACATGGACCTTGACCAAAAAATTAAAGAAGAGATTTTGGTAACTTTTGAAAGAAAAACACTTTGAACCATATTTGGTGCTGAACTCGATAAAAACAGTTGGAGAAAAAGATATAATTTTTAAATACAAAGTTTTTTAATAGTGGTGATATTATATTAAGTCCATAAAACTAAGTAGAATGAAATGGGCAAGGCATATATAGTAAGAATGAGCCCAGGCCGAACATCATTGAAAATCTTTAATGCAACTCCTTCTAATAAAATACCATAGGGAAGGCCCAAAAGGAGATGGAAAGACTGTGTGGATGAGGACTATGCAGTTCTAAAGAATTGGAGATCCATTGCTGGAAGAAGGGCAGAACGGAAAAACTTCTGAGGAAGGCTCAGGCCCACAAAGGGCCTGAGCCTTAGCAGTAGCATGCCAATGCTGCTGCTAAGAATTAATTAAAGTATACATATAAAGTTATTTCAAAAATATTGTTACAAACAATTAAATTAAAATTATATATAATTTTTGGCAAAAAAAAAAAAATGAGGAAAAGTAGCAGGTTTTCAAAACATTATCCTTTCATGAAAAATGGTTCCATAATAATAATATTTTGTCTATATATAGCTAAAGCATCAATACAGAGCATGAAGAAGGATTTTTGAAATATATAATTTTTACGTAGATTTATTTCTATTTTAATGCATCCGCGAGTGGAAAATTTTTAAAAACAAACACCCGTTATTGTTTAAATTGATTATAATTCTGAAAATAAAGTGAATTTTTCAAAAATCCTAATTTGTTTCAGTATAGAAGTCTTAGCTATACGTAGACAAAATATTATTATTATAGAGGCATTTCTCATAAGAGGAAAATATTTTGAAAATAAGTCATTCTTTCCTAATTTTTCAATTCCTACTATTAAATCACACTCTACCTATATATATATCTTGTTCAAATTTTCAATCGTTAATAAAATACTTTTTATTCATCCACTGAAGTTTAAATACCTTTTTTTGAACTTGTAGCGGATACACTTGATGTTAATACAGTTTTTTCAAATATTAATTAATTAATTTAATTTAATTAACTAAAATAAAAAGTTTCTTTGTTAACCTAAGTTGGAATGGACTTAAACTTCTTTTTATATTACTTGTTTATCAAAAAAAAAAAAAAACTGCATATGAATTTTTATTGAAATAATATTTTTCAAACAATTTCATGTGTGTTCTAACTCAACTGACACTAAATATCAAACATTTGTTTATTTAATTGCTTTTTTCAAATTAATTGTTCCGTACACGGCCAATCACAGCTATGAATGACAGAGATAGCATCTAAGGTCATTTTGTGGGTCTAACAATCAAAGATGACCAAGCATACGTTGAAAAGTTTTAAGGGGCGTGGCAAGCGACAATAGTGGAAGTGCACAAGGTACCAACAAATACTTAGCATGATTTTCCATTTTTCAAATTCCTTTTCATCCAGAATTTATTTCAAATAAATTCTAACGTTAAGATTAATTAAGTTATATTGATGGGAGTCTAAAAAATTAAAAGTATAATTATATTAAATTTTAATTTAATAAAAGTTTATATTGATTAATATTTTAATTAATGCAGCCTATCACATTTCAATTCATATAAAATCAACTATGCAAAAACAAAAGTTGCTTTTTATTTAAAATATACATTTAATCATGTCCTCTTTATTACCTTAAAAAACTCGGGATTCAATAATATCCACAATTACATAACAATATGAATATAATAAATTGTATTAGGAATCACATTGCTTAAAATCTAATTAAATATTTACTCAATTATTCCTAGATTGTTTTTTAGTACTCAAGCGTATAACTTAATCCAATTATTTTTTTAATCAGCAAAATAATTCGCTTTTGATTCGTTTTTATCTCAATTCAGTTAATTCAAAAATAATCTAATTTAATTAAGAAAGGCTGATTTTGAAGATACTTTTTTCTAGTAATTTAAGTAACCAAACTTAGTCGAAAACAGCCTCAGGAATTTTGGAGGTTAAATATAACTAATGAATTCAAAGTTTGAATAAGTAATTACTTCAAATCCAATGATGAAAAAGGTCATTTTGTACTTGACTAAATTCAAGTCTTGAGCTTTTTTGTATTTCAAAGATATTGAGGCTTGTGACAACAATATGTTTTATTTCTGAAAAATCATTAGGGGAGTTTACATATCACATTACGAAAGTGCTTTTCAGATTCAGAATCAACAACGATTTCTGAGTACGACGCAATAAAAGTATTTTTATTTTCTTTTATTTTAGTTATATTCTCGAAACTCTCTAAAAAAAGTTACAAGCATCAAATTTGAATTTACTTGAAACACATTCATGGGGAAGATCTGGTTTAAAAAGCAATCTTGTGCGATCTTAATGAAGAAATGTTTCCTTAATAAATATGTGATTCAATATATTACACCCCCATATATATAATATATATATAATATATATATTATCCTATTATAACCAAATTCGTATCTTTATACTACACTTTAATAGCGATACAAAAGTTTAAGGAACTTTGATACAAGTGTAATTTTTTCTTAAATGTGTGTATTTTCAATTATGTTTTTTATTATAATAAAATTGATCCTTTCATAAAAACTATTGAAACAATTTCTTCATTTAAGTGTTTTTTAACTAATTTTGGATTAGATGAATCTGATATTATTTAAACAATTCAGTATTTTAAATATATTGATTGTTTGGCACAATTTCAAAAAACCTTTTTCTATTTACCGCACATACATTGATGAATAGTGAAAAACATGCGAGTATACAGTTGTCTATTGTATTATGTAATGATGTTTAAGTAAAGTTTGAGAAAACTGGAGAAAAACTATAGATTGTCTAAAAAAGGAATTATTCTCTCTTAAAACTCTCTCAAAGTTTTTCTCTAAAAAATTATTAGAACTTGGACACTTTCAGGATATTTTTATGAGATTTTTCGTCTGCCATGTATATCTGTACACATTATAGAATTTCTCTTAAATGGATACAAATGCACAAAATCTCTAGATATTTTTTTCCAAAAAAACATAACATGCAGTTTAAATTGTTACTTTTCCATTGTTATTCGTATTAATTGAGTTTTACCTGCACTGTTTCAGAATTGAGAACTAAAATATATAATATATATTTCTTAGTATAGTATTATTCATTTTAATGCTTTTTTTATAATTTTTTATTAGGATATGCTGAATTTTTTAAAGTTTTCTTTTTTGAAATACTTTTAAGCACTATTTGGATACTTTTTAATGCTAGATTATCCAAGGCAGTCATTTTAACTGCTTTTTAATTTCAATTAGAAAAACAGTTATGTATATAATAAAAAAATTCTTAGAATTTCTTAGAATATATTTTTTTTCTAAGTGAAGTAAATATTTTATTGTTAATATTTACTAATAACTTGTAATATGACTGTAAGTAATATAAAAAATGTTAAAAATTAATTTTAAACAAATTTCTTTACACATTAGTTATTCTTTCCCAATGAAGTCATTTTGACTGCTTTTTGGCAATATAGGTATATACTAAATTTCAGTCTTTCTTGTGTTAAAGTAATGAAGTCCTTAATGGATAATTTGTAATGCAGTACATTATATGTATTCAAGTTATATTATTCAAATTTAAAACTGTATTTTGTGGATAAAACAGGAAAAAACATTTTAAATTTTAGCTATTTCTACAATTTATATATATATTATACAACGAAAAGGCAGACTTACTATCCAAGAAATGACCACTTGAGCCACAAGAAATCAAACCACTTCCTTTAGAGTCACTTAAAAACATATTTTTGAGAAGTAATTGGATACTGTTAAATATGATCAGGTAGCAAAATCAACACAAAAATTCTGCTCTAATATTCAAGATATTTGGGAAAAGTTTTGTCAAAAGCTCCGTAAAGAAGCTGCAGCAAACTTCAGACTGCAAACAAGCCCTGATTTCATGACACATTATCTTAATAAAATAGACATTTCCATCTAGAATAATCCAAATTTGCGATTCGGCATCACAAATGCAAAACATCTTCTTACGATCCAGTACTAGATAAAGAGTCTCAAAAACATGATGAGATAAGCAAACTATACTGGAATGCCATAATTTTGATGAACTCCCTGTAAAAATTCTATCTCTTATTTTCCTTTTCTTGTTGTTTAAAGTTTTAACTTTTAACTTTTTGTTCCCATGTAATTTGTCTTGGTTGTTAATTTAAATTAGGTGTCTTCCAACTTTCGAGACCAAATTAATAAATTTATTATGTTTCGGGGGCTACATCAATAAATAAACTGTAATCTGCACTCCCACCACAGACAAAAAATATCGCAGTCAGGAAACATATATAAAAGGAGGTTTGTGTTACAACTGTTTTTAAAAGGAGAGATGGTGCGTTTATAGATTAGTATATATATATATCAATATCGAAAAAGTCAAATGGAAGTCACATTAAAATACTCTGCTAACCTGTTAAAGATGAGCCCACTTTTCCCCCCGAAACTTTCTTAGACTTTTTGTGTAACCGGATTTTTTTTTTATTTAGAATTGTTTAAAAACAGTAAAATTTTTAAAAATTCGTCATTTAAAAACTTTTATTTTATTTTAAATGGATATTAAAGACATTAGTTAAATGTTTTAAATATCAAGAATAACAGAAAAAATGACGTTTTTTTACAACAAAAAGCTAACAAGGCAATTTTTTTTAAATTGCCACAAATTCAAATGAGGAGCCAATGAAATGTCTTTTGTGGGTCACAGGTTGAAGACCACCACTTTAAATGTTTGTTCATTTTTGTTACTTATCATTGTTCTTTTGGGCTACTAGAGCTATTTTATATGTTTGGATTGATCCTTCCAATATAGCCGTATGTAACAACATGTATATTACGTCCGCTTATGTGCTTTAATTTACTTTGATTGTTAAGGAATAATAATACCTTTAAGGTATCCGAACACGTTCGGAGTACTTTTTAACAAAATAGCATACTAAAACATTATAAATGCTCTTTTAGGACTCAATACCAATAAATATTACTATTTAACTATCAAAATTTAAAATAAATTACCTGAATCTTATAAAAATCACAATTATAAGTGAAATTTTAGCAATATTTTTGAAAAACTTCAAAGCAGTTAGAGAAAAAAGTAATAAACATATATTAGTAAAAGTATTACGAAAATAAATAAATGCATTTATCTAGAAAATGTACTAAAATTTTAATTTTTTATTAAAATTTGAAAATTTTAGAGCTATTTGAGTAAATATCATAAGCAATTTTGCATTTTTTACGAGACAATTATTTAAATAACAAGCCATAACTCAAAAAGTATTCATACAATAAGAAATATTTTAGTACGTTCTCTATAAAATAACGTAAATATCAGGTTTAAAAAGTTTTATAGAAATACATTCGTAATGTTTTGAGTTATCAGACTCGTCATGATAGATTTTGAGCAATTTAAATGCCCACTTCTGGTAGATCAAAAACCCACTTCCGGTTTTTCTAAATTTATAAAACGGATTGTAACTTGGCCTCTAGGTAGTGTAGAAACAAAATAAAATATGTTTCGTGAAGTCAAAAAGGATTGCTCTATTCAATAAAATAAAAAACAAAAATATCTGTCTTGACTGAATTTGGTCATTTTCAACGTGTTCGGATACCTGAAAGTAAATTCAATAGAGACGTAATAATGAATTTTAATTTGTTTAATAAACGTAAGAAAATAATTGAAGAAGTAATTAATTCAATATTATACTCTCTCTAATAATTTTGATATACTTTGATTACCATTTGATTGCAATTTTTCATAAGAATTACTATTGAAAATGTTAAAGGTATTAAGAAATTGTTAAAAATTACAAATAATTTTAAAAATTTAAAAGCTTAAGTTAAAATTAATTAGCTTAATTTTTTTTTACTGATATAGTTTTCTTTTTGTAGTGGGATGCCGAAAAAATATGGAATAATAAGTTTTTGTTTTTAGTTATCATTAAGAAGGAAGACTGTTTGCATTTAATTAAAGTCAGGAAATTGAAATAAACTTTTCAAAATCATTTTAATGAGAGAATCCTAGTATTTTTCTAGAGTTAATTAGCATTCCTTATCATAACTTTTTTAATGTTTTATTAACGCTTTGGAGATATTGATTTCAAAAATTTCATAGCTTTCTAAAAATAGAAGAGATTTATTCGGCTGATAGTTAAAATAAGTGCTTTATATGATGAGTAATTTTTTTAATTATTAAATTATGTTTCTAATAGATTTTTTTATATTTTACGAGTTGGATTTTATAGAAAAAGTTTGCAATAATCAAAATACCTTTCTGTAAGAAGTTCTTAAGAAAATTCTCACTAAGACATTAAACAGTAAATAATTTAATCTGCATTTTATTTTATTTTAAATTACATTAATTATAATAGTTAAATATTATAATGATAAAATATTACGGTCTATATCCATTTATAAGGATAAATCGAAAGATGAGATTTCATGAAGTAAATTGAGAATATATTTAGTTATAAACTAGAATTTTAATATATCAAGAAGAATATAAATTTTCCTGTCCTTATGGTATTGGCAACTTCTTGCATTTCATTCCCAATTTCTACTCTTGAAAAGTTTTTAGATATATTTTATACTGATGTATGTGATAAACCTGATATATATATATATATAATAAGATAAAGATGTTAAAACCTTTTTCTAAAAAAAATATAAGTAAATAATTTGCACAATTTGTATATCATATTTGATTAATTACTGAACTAAATTAAGGTTTGGTATTTAATTACATGATTAGGCTTGAAATACTTTTATTATAAAAATAATTTTATTTAAAAATACGTTTTTATTTTTTAAAAACTGAGAAAAGGTATCTAAATAGGTAATTTAGAATATTATGCATATTTATTATTATAAATATTATGGATAAAACTTTTTCTTCAAAATATTTTACAATATTATGCATCTTTCAAAGTTTTTAAGATACAATAAATCTTTTTATTTTACGTCATATTTTTATAGATTTTGGAAGTTTCTCAAGGATTTATAAATATTGCCAAGTTTTCAATTTCACTGCTAATTATCGCTCAAAATCTAATTAAATAATGACTTTTAAATATTTTAGTTATACGTCAATTTTCCAATCTCGCTATAAATTTATTTAAATCAGATTATTCTCCAAAGAATAAAAAATAGATTTTCCCCCAAAGTATGAAAGTCAGATTGCTACCTAAGAATGAAATTGAATCATTGAATTCAAACTAATCTCATTAGATCTTAAACCTTTATAATGTGTATTGATTCATTTGAATAATTTTTAGTTTTTTCCCCTCATTTTTAGTTTTGGAGCATATTCAAATTCAATTTTTTTTGCTTCACGAATTATTGATTCTTAAGTGAACGTGCTTTATCTGATTTATCTGGGTGTTGAATCAATAACTACAATAAACCAAATAAATATTTTGAATCTCAAATAATTTAAAAATCAAGCCTATTTAATTTATGTACGCCTTTCTATGTTATTTATTTTATTTTAAAAATTGAAATCCTATATTATGCATTTTCATAAATTCTGATTGTAACTTGAAAATAAATGTTCTGCTATTATGTAAATAATGAAAATAAATGTTTTGCTAAATTTACATTATTTATAATTATGGAAGAAAACTAATTCATTTTTTTCTCTTGATTTTATTATGAATATTAATATGACAGATATGTTGAAGCAAAATAGGAATTGTTTTCAAACTTAAAAAGTGCTTTATGTTTAATTTGGATAATGATTGCAATCTTATTAGCAATTTCAGGATTTTTGTACCCCTTAGCACTTATCCTTTTCCAAAGTGTTATATACTTCATTTTTATTATCCTGACAGAGTAATAAAATGCATTGCTGGAAGTAAATTTTATGCTTTCAGTGACAATAACAGCTATAAGTTAACAAAGAGGATGACGCAGTTCATGGCTGTTATATTGCTATTTCAAGTGTTTTCTCTGCCAAAAATCACTGTACGCAAGATTAGAGTTTTACTGAGCATTAAAAAAAATAATTTCAGATTCTGGTTTAATAGGACGCGAAAAATCGTCAATTTATGCAGCGTATCTGAGAATCACATTATTTTTGCATCTATTTTAACCGTTTTTAAAAATCTGAATTGGAATTGGAGTATAATATTTTATATAGGCTTATGCAGAGTCAATAAATATAATGCAGAATTATAATACGTGTCATAATTTGATGAACAAATCAATAGTGGGTGAAAAAAACTTGTTTCACAAACTTATTTTTAAAGCATATCATGCATATTTTCCTCCCATTATATATGTTTCTATTGGCATATTTTAATTTTGAATAGTTTATTAAAACTATACAATCACAATACCTTGTTTTTAACGCACGTGGTTATCAATTATTGTCTTCTATAGACATATAATGACTTTCACAACAATTGTACTACTTAGTTCTTTATTACAAAATCAGTCACTATCTCATTGAGTATTTTTATAGTGTTCTTCTGTAACAAAATGTTAGAAATGATTACTCAGAAGATTAGTAATAAAAACTAAAAACTAATATAAATATTTGGGAATATATCTCTTTCTTCCAGAATTTAAATTTGAATTTGAGGGGAAGCCACTTAAAATGTATAAAAGATGTTTAGATGTTGATGCTTGGATATAAAAAAAAGATGTGATTAAAGGTATGTGGATGAAACATAGTATGTACCGGAGCGTTACAATATCCTTCTACAAAAGAATAATTAATAATTATGCTAGAAAATATTGTAATAAATATAATAAAATAATATTTTTACTTAAGTCAGTAGGTTTTTGCCATATGTGTGCTAGCAATATTTATCGTATATTTCGGCGTATTACGTACACCGGTGTAACTTTCCATACTTTCAGACTGAATTTTAAAATTTTTTTGAATATACCCGGCGTATAAGGCATACGCTTTTTTCACGGTAAATATACATGTACAACTCTCTCATTTTTGAAGTCTTTTATTCTATTATATCACGCTTTTCAACAACGGTATTTAAGAAGAAGAAATATTCAACTAGAAGTAAAATTTGATACCTCAAAAAAAGAGGTATTAGAAAATGTAGATGGTAAAAAAAAAAGAAAAAAAAAACATTCACAGAAGTAGGTTGATTGTGTCATGCCGGTTCAGAAATAGTGTGTGAGGGGGAAAATAAACATATAGAAGGAGAAATTAAGCCTAACATAATTCAAAAGTAATATTTGAAATGCAGTATATCTAACAATTTACACTGCTCAAAACAATTATACGATACTGAGGCTGCAGGGGAATCTTGCGGCTGGGGAATTATTCAGATGATTGATACATGATCTACAGTCGTGGTAGGCTATATGAGAAAAATATTGATTCATATTTGGCAGAAAAAATGCATTTTATTGAGCATTTGAATACGAAAATGAAAAAACGCAATTTATGCTTATGAAAAAAAGCGAACAAAAGAGGTGTTTCTTAAAAAAAAAAAATTTTATTGGGGAGTATGGTTTTTCTGGAAGGCGAGCAACTTTGAACATCTTTGAGGCATCGAGTCAATAAGTCTATTAATGATGAGCTGGTTATTCTATTTTATTCCTTCAGAAGAGCTCTGAGAGAGTTGGGGGTGGGGATAGAAGGTCAGCAACTCCTAGAATATCCCAATCATGCTCTATTGGGTTCTTGTCCGGAGAACATGCTGGTTATTCCGTTCATGTGATTCCTTTCTCGAAAAGGAAATCATCCACCAAATTATCGTCCATACATATATAGGTGACCAGTCAGAGTTCAAATCAAAAGATGTGGAGATTGATGCGTCAATCAATGGAGATACCAGCATAGACCATCACTCCGAACCGCCAAATCTGACACTTCCGAGCACGAAAGCAGCAATGTTTCTTGTAACATTTCCCTCCAGAGGAATATACGCCTATTATAAGAATGATCAGAGAAATAGAGGAGTCGTCAGAGAAGAGAATATTTCGCTATTCATTTCTCCTTCAGTTCACCTGCATTATTGCCAACTCCTTGGGAGAGCGATGGTGCCTTGTTGTTTATGTAAGATATAGCATTGGTTGGAGAGCATAGGGTCCTACTTACTTGGAGCTGGTCTGAGATTGTTTGTGTTGAAACTGTGGTGCCGGTAGCCGAGTTAAGATGTTATTGAAGAAGTGGAGCTTTTTCATATTTTGGTGTCTCCGAGACGTCAGTGTTAAATATCGATTTTCATAGAACGTGGTTGCACGTCTGTGATCTTTGCCTGGTCTTTGGCCTGCATTTCCCATCTCTAGAAAAACGTTTGTAGCTGCTGGGAACCAAACTTTGTGAGCCTCTTATGGCTTCTGATACTTTGACTTGTATTTTGTCTCTTTCTAAAACCTTTCCTAGCGTCTGATTCGATCAAAGGAAGTTCAGACATCACACAATCATCGAAACAATGTACTTAATGAATATCGATCATTCCTTTCTGTTTTATCTTTCATTGAGTTTTAAGCTAAGTTTCATTCATTGCTATTAAAGCGTCATGTTTGACTTAAAAGTCAAAATTTGTTTTCTCCGAAGTTTCAAAAGGAAAAAAAGAAGAAGAAAAATTAGTATTTGTGATCTTTTTTTCCATTTTATGCAAAAAAAAACAAAAAAGATTAATTTAAACCGATTATTTTTAAATCAAACTTAAAATATCCTTTCAATATTTTGAGCATTGTAAATGGAGTGGAAGATGATTTTTCATGGATCAGACTAGCAGATATGGTGAAGATGAATCAGAATTCAATGATGTGCCCAATGGTGTTACGGAAGATACAAATGATGAACTTTTTATGTTGTCCGATAATGAAAGCTCATAAGGTATAGCATATTTCTATTAAATGTACAGTATTTATATGCATGCAGAAATATAATTTTTTTTATGCTCGGCATCACTTTATTTATGAAGCTATCATTTTTATATCCGGAATATAACGCTAATCCGTAAATTTCGATCTTATTTTTTTGTATTTAAGGTACGCGTTATACCCCGGAATATACGGCATATGAAATAATATTTGATTTATATTCTCTTATTCTTTGCTACTTTCTTTCACAGAATGTACCTTGTACTTATCAGATGTACATAGAACTAATAGATTGTTATTTTCAAATCCTTCCTGCAAAGCAGAAGGAGATACAAACTTCGCCAATTTGCTTTCCCATCTTCCAGCCCACTGGTTACTCAATTCCCCGTAAGATCAAGAACCTCAAGGATTTACGTTGGTTGGCCAGTTCCATAGAAAGAGAAGACGGTGGAAGAAAATATCCATCTGCCATACACTCCTTTTTATTCACTTTATCCCGAAACACACGCCAAAACACATTTTTTTTCCTTTTCTGCTTTGGAGCACTTTTTTCTTTCTTTGTTCAGCCATTACGGTCTCCAAGACACCTAGTTGAGTTGCACTAGTGCTACTTAATGATTATTAAGAACGTGCAAGGGTTATTAGTCTTCAGATTTATATGACAGGCTACTGGTGGTTGCACAGGATTGATTTCTCGGGGAAATAGAGTTTTTATGAATGTCTTAAGTATCTCTTAACGGCTTCTTGCTACCTGTGAAGTTTCTCAGTAGCGTTCGTTCGATCGTTATCTGTTAATGAGGTTGTAAATAGGAAGTAGTACCTAAGTTTGTCTTAGATTGCAAGGCAAATAAAATGTTTAGTGGATAAAGTTGGAATTCTTATTTAAGAGTTTGATTAAATATTTTTTAACAATTTAAATAAATTTGTGTGTTTTTGTTTCTTATAATTTGTTTTCAAATTTAAGATACAACATAAAATCTAACTACCTAATTTGATAGATATATTTCTAATATAACACGTAACAAGTAATATAAAAAAAATTTTAGGTCAATTCCTACATAGATCAACAAAAAAAATTAATTTAGTTACTTTTTATTAAATAGTTACAATTAATTTAAATATGCATATACATATGACAGAATCACAACATTAAGTGGCAATTAATTATTATTACTCATCATTAAAGTATCGTATTGTCATCCAAAACAATCGTGTATATAACATTTCAGTTCAACTGTTTAGGTTCGAAACGTGAGGAAAAAAATCTTTTAAAGTTTTGACCCAAGTCGCTAAAAATGAAGTCAGCGTGGCTGTATGTGTAATCTTTTAAATAATTAATTTCAGTCAATAGTTTTAATGAATTATAATTAAATGGTCGTATTGTTACCCAAAACAATAGTGTATAAAAAATTTCAGCTCAAATGAGCGCTTTAAAATGTGATAAAAAAACCTTTTCAAGTTTTGACACATTAGCCAAAATGGCCACTAAGTCGCTAAAAATGATGCCAATGTGGCTGTATTTGTAATTCTTTGAATAATTAGTTTTAAACAATTTCAGCTCAAGTGAGTGCTTTAAAATGCTTTTTATTAACGATTGAAAATTTGATTAAGATAAATATAGAGAGAGTGTGAACTAATAGTAGGAATTGAAAAAAAAAATAATGCATATGAGTTAATTTATTCTTGTGTTTATTACAAGATAGTTTTTTAAATCTAAATCTGAGTTATAATGTACATTTTCAACAGATTTCTAAACACTGGGTTGCATTTTTAGAGCTCTTGCGTTGTATCTTATTGAGTCAATTTCATTATCATCTAGTTTTGCGCACTGCTAGAGGCAACTGAAGAGGTAAATGACGCACAATTTATTTCAGTAACCGGTCTCGATTATTTTGAGATCAGGGTGATAATCGAAATTGGTCTTGTCATTACGCAGAACGGACTTATCTTGCTGTGATTTAGAATGCCAAGCAAGTTAAAAATTTGGGTTAATGCTTTGGAAAACAATTAGTTACGAAATCAAGACTGATTTGGGGGTGGCTATGGCACAACGATTGCTCATCAGTATGTAGGTATTACATTACTCTTTTATCTCCAATGGCAGGTACAAAAGAAGGTATCATAAAAAATAGGAATAAAGAAAAAATTAATGAAACACGAATAAAATAACAGAAAAAAGTCTATGGATCCAATTGGTCGCTAGCTTTCTAGTTTCTACTCTCCAGCATAGCGGAGGGCGTGCGTACAGTCCATAAGTTCCCGAAGGTTACAGAGAAGCAAGGGTCATTAAGAACTTTTATAAGATGTAAATGTCTAGCAAGGCAATCATGACCAGTAGCTAGGCGGAATTCTACAGCAGTTTTTTTTCTAGGACAGACCGAAATATCTTGAATATTATTCCACTTGATGCTAGGAGTTCTTATTTGATAATTCTTTTTTCAAAAAATGATATAACTGACTTTGCATTGTAAAAAGGTACTTCCACATTAGTGGTTAGAATAATCGGTAGTATAACCCGCAATTATATTAAAACCCACTGCAATACCCTTCACGTCCTTCATTCAAAATCGCACAATTCAAAAGGATATAATACCCATTCTCATACTGTAGATATAACAAGACAAGCCTTGAAAAATGGCTCAGTACCAAAATGTCCTATACTCCCTCAGATTTGTCACCAATCCAGTATGTTTGGGATACCATGAGTAGCTCTCTAAAGTTGCATAATTACTCATCACAAACAGTGTTGTTGTTTCTTATGCCACCTGATCGACATTAACATCAGATCAAGGTCCACGAAACTCATCGCGGTGAAGGGCTAGATTTTTACGCATGTCGTTAGCATTAGCTTTGAGCAACATGCAGGTGACAGCACGATTTCCCCCGGTTCCTCCCCAATTTAGAGGGAGAAGACCCTGGGATGGTAAGGGGCCTCCCACCTCTTTTTTCCTTCCACAAATTTCACGAGAGGACTTGCGGCTCGAAGGCTGTTTAAAGTACCCCCATGCTGCGAAGGGGGGCACTGTGCATTTACGAACATCCATGCCTCCTCCGGGATTCGAAACCAGGCACTACGGCATCACAGTCAGCGTCATTAACCACAATACCGGATGGGCGGCTTCACAAACAGTAAATGAAGCTACTACATAAGTTCGTGCAAGTATGAAAAAATATACCGTGACATTCCAAAATTAATTATTTAATAACCTCAAAAATATAAAAGTATATTTACGCTCTTGATGCACATTCTTCATATTAATATTTGTATGGTATAGCAATTAATATGACACGATTCCTTTCATCCTTAGATTCTTTCTTCAAGCATGGCAGTACATATCCATTCGTAATAAATTCCATCAAATCCATAAAGGTATATCACGTTTAATTTTCGGTATACATACACACAGACGTACGTACATACATACATATCCATATACAGTACATACATGCATGCACTCATATATAATTATTTATACAATGTATGTATGTTAAGTTAATTATAATAGTTGAGTTTATAGTGTTTATATATATATATTTATTTAGTAAACTTGGCGAAGAAAGGAAAAAAGCATGTATTCTTGTCCTTGAAATTTATTTCTTACACAAAATTACAACGGCATTATCTTAATTGTGTGTTTTCTTGTTTATAATACAAATGACCGTTTCCATTCATCGCGTGACTGAATTTTATTCCTAGACGCGGAACATTTTTGCTTCTTCAATTTCATTTTAATGAAAGCAACCAGAAATAATGTTCCAAGTAAAAATGTAACAATGTTTAACCAACCGCTGTTTTTTTTCTTCATGCCATTATAATCTAAGTCCTACTTTCTTTTCGAATTTATTAGCAAAAATTAAATAGTAAAATATTTGTGAGTTGTGTTATTATTTTTTTCGCGTTATTTTTGCTTTATGTATATACTCTAGTCCTTTAATAACATATTTGATATCAAATTAATAAATTGTTCGTAGTTATATAACGATATGCAGTTACTCAGTTTCTAACAAATAATTTGATAATATAACTTATACAAAATCAAGAATTTTGTTAATATTAATCATTCATCATCTGAATAAAAAAAATGTATGTTTTTTGTTTGATAATCTAAATTACTTTCATTGGCTCTCAGATTATTTAATATTTTCTTATATTTTAGGGAGAAAAAGTATAATTCATTTTTAAACATTTAATTATTAAATTATTAATAAAATTTTTAATTAATTATCAATTACCGTAGTAACAGAACTGAATATAAATATCACTACACTTAATACATTAAATTACGTTAGTATCAGAAATTAACCATTTTAAGCATTAAGCAAATTGGAAATTTCCCCCCCGAATATATAGAAATATCAACCATTATTATTTTTAAAAGCGATGTTATTAAATGTAATTTTGGAAATAATTCCTATTTATGTGTCTAGGGTCTGTTTAATAGAGTGAAAATGGCCGTCTTTCTTTTAAAAGTAAATAAGTGTTTGTTGAATAGTGGAAGTTCTCTGAAACTACCAAATTTATGGTGGGAATTCTGTTTTTTATAGAGAACAACACCAGCCGCAAAGACTACAGTTAAATGAATACACGAAATCATTAAAACGAGGAGTTGTGATGTGCAACCGTTGTTAGGCCAGAGGAGGGAAAGTTCCAGGTCGAAGCTGTTCATTGGTTACAAGCGTCCCGTACGGTAGTTTCGAGATTATTGCAGCGGTTAAATTACAGGGAACATGTGGAGACTCGTTATGTGGTTTTAAATGCAATTCACCGTAAAGGTATGTCTGTTCGCGTTTTTCTCAAGATTCCACTGCTGAGTGTGGAACAATTGTACCGAGACAACCCGCACACAAATTGCTAGCTTAATAAGGTCTTTGTTCTCGGAATTCAGTAGAGTACAAACAATTTACAGGAGGGTCCGTTTATCTTAAAACTGTGAATTCCTGGACAGAACAGGACTGGTACCATATTTTCTGCATTGACGAATTGAGATTCAGTAAAAAAAAGCGATTTTCGATTTTTCATCTGGAGAGAACCTTGAAAGAAAATGCTATCTACTTATAAACATCAGAAAAACAGACCAATTTGGGGGCACTGTTATTTTTGCATGGGGATCGATAACATTGGACATGCATACACCACTTTATATCTTCTATACTATTACAATGGCAGCAGAACGATATGAGCAGATAATTCTTGATTCTTACGGGCAACACTTTTTGAGGATCTGTGGGAGACAACTCAATTGTTATTTAAGATACCGCCTGACCCCCTCAAAGCTACACATGTTGACGATTACATCCAAACTTCAATCCCATAAAGAACTAGTTGGTTGCTCTAGAATGCGTCACTAATTGTGAACACCCCCTCCAAGGACCATTTAGGTGTTTAAAGTGGCTCTTTTGAGGAAGAATGTAAACTACTGTGCCACAATCATTGATCAATAACCTTATTAACAGCATGAGAGCGCATTGTAACTTTTGTATAACTGTACAAGAGGGCTCAACTCTTGAGACTAAAGGTCACAACCCTAATTAGCCGATGCAGAATAAGAACGTATCCTGTTCTGTCCAATGTCTCTCTCACTTGAATGTAAGCCTACGTTAAACTCCTGCTCAATTTCTAGTTATCATTTCTTGTTTACAGCTTAAGGTATTAGTGGACTAAATTTACATCCATTAAACCGAATTTTTGACAAAACATTTGTTTTTTATGAATATAGCTTTCATTTTATGTGGACAGTGTAGTTTTTAATCCTTCTAACATTTTTTAAGGAAAATAATCATATATAAAATATGTAAATTTATATCCCAAATGAGCTTTGGGCTCAACTAAACTGCTAATAATTTTCAATTAACTTTTTTTAAATAATGCTGAGGATTTTAAATAAGTCAACTATGTGTGTGTTGGTTTTTTAAAACCAAATGGTGCTGATTTTGTTTTGTATTTGGCAATTTCTTTAAATTTACAATTTACAATAATTGAATTTTTTAAAATTTAATGCAATTTTTCAAGGAAATGGCTTTTAAAAACAATTCGTGCTACAGATTCTTAGTAATCCATAGAAAGATCTCTACTTAGTCTCTTATGCAATTTCCCTGTCTGATAAGCAAATTCAAACAGTTAAAGATGAAGTAATAAAATATTTCATACATTTCATTTGAGGCAGTGGCAAAGATAGCTTTTTTCCAATTTATTTTTTTTCATTTGATTGCTGTGTTTTACGTTATCGTCTGATCTTATACTCTTGTTCTAGTTGCTCTATATTTTTGATGGTTTTATTAATAAAATGATAGAGAGAAGTAAAATTTGCAATCTCTCTGTTTGGAATTGAACAACGCGGAACTTGGAATAAGGAATATATTACGAAAAAAGGCTAGGAATAAAAATGATTCATATAAGCTGGATTCATTCTAACTGAATTTTAAATTTTATTGTGTACTCGAATTAAATGATAGACGAGAAAATATTACTTATAACTTTAAGTGAGTGGCATTGCAATTAAATAGACCATGGCATGTGTTGAATATCAGTAAAACACTTTGAAAAAATTTATTTTTTACTCTTATTTACATTGACGATGATTAAATTGTTTTTAAAGAAGTTTTCTTAAGGAAATCGTATGTATAATCTAAGCTTATAAAATTGTAAGTGATGACTATAGAAAGATAGTTTGTGGAAATTACATTTCTTAAACTGTTTATTAATTTCAGAACAAAAATAAAATTTAGATATTTCTCATACGTTATATATATATAATATATATAAGTATATATATATATGTATATATACATAATAAGTATATAGATATGTATATTATATATAAGTAATATATATATGTATAATAATAATAAGTATATATATATATTATATATATAAGTATATATATATATATATATATATATATAACTTTTATTAATTCATAGATTTGTGAAAATAGTTCAGCGTAAATATTTCTTTAAGAAAATTCGTAGTGAGAAAATCATTTTTTATAAGAGGAAGACTTGCCAACAGAAAGTCTATTCAAAAAAGTAATTTTAATTTATTCCAGGACAGTTGAAAAATGCAATATCTACTATGAAAAATACTTGTATGCAACATTGTAGATGAAATGAGAACAATGTAGAGAAAGCAGTATGAATACGATAGAAAGCTTTACAATTCTTTTGGGTTGCAGAGTTTCTTGCAATAATATTTGGAATAGAACAGGATAAATATTTATGGTAGGAAGGAAGATGTTTGTATATCTTACAAAAATATTAGTATTACAATCTCAATATATAGTTGATATAGAGAAAGGTATATAAACTCAAAGAAAACATGTATCAAATATCTTATAAATAGAATTGAAATTGAATATTATAACACTTTAACTATTACAACAATAAAGAGGAAATAAATATGAGAGTTAAAACATTTTTCTTCGTATTTGAACATTTTGTGAAAGTTTATGCTGCCCTTGTAAAAATATTATTAAAATTATAAATATTATACTTATATAAATATTGCCATAACACAATTTATCCAAAATTTTAAAATAAGAATACTTTACCCAAGAATGAGGAAAATATTTTAAACAAATTGGAAAGGTTTGTTGTAAAATTTGAATCAGAGAGTTTGAAACTTTAAAAGGGAATTTTTTTTATAAAATTGTTAATTATTACGAAAAAGTTTTAACATGAAATTATATTATTTTGTGACGAAAAACCAATAGTTATATCATTATTTTGAAATGTGCATATTTTTTAATCATTTAATCACTCTATTATTTTCAAAAGTAGGATCTCTGTTCTTAACTGATTTATAGTTAGTAAATAGTAGTCTTACTATTATTAGTAGTCTTACTATTTCAATAAAATGAGATTGGTAATTTCGAAGATTTCGTTACTTTCCTTCCGTTTTAATACTTTTAAAAAGTAAAAAAATAATTAATTTTATATAAAAAAGTTATAATATACTGAACACAGTATTATTTTTTCTCAAAATGTAGGCTGCATTCTCGTTATTATTAATCTTATTTATTTTCGTTAAAAGTACACAACCACGTAGTAGTTCTTTTGTAGAAGAAAATAGAAAATAGAATTGAAATTATAAAACTTCTTCACCTGTCATTGTACATATATAATTTATGTTATTGCTAACCGAAATACACTAAAAGATACTGAAGTACAGTAGGCAAGTTTATTTATCACTCTGCTACTAATCATTCATTTTTTTTAATGTTCATATTCTTTTTTCGCATTTTCTCAAGACATGTGCATATTCTTTTTTCAAATTCTTTTTTCATTCTTTTTTTAATGTGCGTATTCTTTTTTCACATTTTCACATTTTCTCTCTTATCTTCGTAGATCTGAAGAAATAAATTCGTGAATTAATTGTCAAAACCAACGGAAAATTTTGTTTATTTAAATATAGATGTAATTATTTATAATATAGGGTCAACTTAAACTCATATCACTTAAAAATCTTTATTTTTTAAATAAGTAAGGTAATTACGTGTTTTCTTTATATTATACCTTATTTTTAGCAATAGGAAATTGCTTTGATTAATTAAATTCCTAGATAATCAGTGGACGTATTGAATAGATATTAATTGAATTTAAAGTAAATGAAATATTTTCATTAACTATATTTCACATTTCACTTTATCTCTAATCCATTCTTATTAAATAAATAAACAACAGGATGATTTTAAAGTCGCTTGAAGATCAAAGTAATTTTGTTGAGAACTGCTTCAAATCTCTCTATTTTTTCATATTTTTCATTTAACTAATATTTTCATAATTTTTTAGTATTTTTACTTACTTTATTTTCTTAATTCTGTACTATAATTTATTTCATTTCCATTCTGATTTCTGCACAAGTTTCATAACACGTATTTTTCTAAACAGTGGTAAAGTAAAATTTTGTTAAGTTATTTTTTATCTATACTATTTTAAACTCTATCTAGATTCGAAGCTTATGTTTATTTACTATATTCAAGGGAACTTTTCTATGGTAATAAAAAAAAAACATAAGTAGTCAGTTTTAGATAAACATCTATAAATCAACTGAGTAAGTTTCAACACTTTTAACTTTGTTATCATTTTCATCGGAAGTTCCTCTTACATATATCCCTAAATAAAATAATTTTTTATAATATAATATTGCATATTCGGTATCCATCATTGATGAGTTTAAAGAAGATCATTATTTTTGTATTACAGTAATATATTTTAATTTTATATAAATATTTATTACACATTTTTCATTGTAATAAAAACACATAGGTGTTATACCCTTTTTCCTCCAAATATTATATTATACTTCATAGGAAATGCTTGTTAAGAGCTTTAACATCCTTATAATGTTAGAAAATTTCTCTCTTTTTATGAAAATCTTTATTAGATGAATTTATTTGACAAAATGATTGCATATTCTGGAATTTATCATTTTGTAATTTGTTCGCTTGACAGACGTCAACAATTGGGGATTTCCTTTTTACTCTTTGAAAAAGGGATGCTGTTCTAAATAACTTTGAAATTTTCAAAGAAATAAAAACTAAATAAGTATGTTCTTAAGTTAAATTTTTATGAATTAAATACAATATTTTCCGGTTGCTCTATCTATCTGTGTTTTGCATGTATGTTATTAAGTTTATATGGTCTTGTTATAAAAATCGTATATTTCTTTATAATATATGTAAATTAAAAAAAACGATAATTCATATCTTGAAGTAAAAGAGTTTAGAAGTATTAAAAACTCACGACATGAGTTCACTGAAAAGCATTCCCCGAATATTATACGAAACTTAGTACTTTATATAATGTTTCTTGCATTCAGATTTCTCATTTAAGAAAAAAAGAAAATTATTCTATCTGTTTCTTTCAAATATTTGAACTGTAAAATTTCTATAAATGTGTCAGATATTAAAGGATCGATATCTAATAATGTGTTTTTAAAACTTAATTATATAACTATTAACTCTCTCTTTAACTAGTCACTATTTAGTTGGATAAACATCTACGTTCGATAAAGTTTCTGTATCAAAACGATGATACATAAAAGCAATTTATCAATTTCTAATGCGTTCATTTTAAATTTCCAGACGACAAGGCCTTATTAGAAGCATAAATTTTTACGTACTAACTGTAATTACTTCAAAATCAGGGGTTGAGAGTCCAAAGTTAATGTGGATCATTATTTATGGTAATGAGGTACCCTTAAAAGGATAATAGTCTGACAAGTATCCAGGTCTTTGTTATTCCGTGAATGGCAACACCTGGAAAGTAAAGAGACGTGGAAAGAATCTTGTGAAATGTAAGTGAGGAAAACACTTTTGCTTGTAAATGATGATGGAACAATTTGTTATTGACACAGGAGGTCATTAAGAAGTTAATCCACTTTCTTTTGAGTCTCTAAAATTTCCAGATATTTCTTTAAGTATTTAGAATCACAGTGAATGAACATGTTCAAAGTAAGGTAATATTGTATGTTGTTTTTGATTTGAAAACAATAAAAAAGTTAAAAAGGTCATTTAAAAATAATGCTTTCTTACCACTGTCACTATAAAATGAATGCATGCTTTCACAACTTAATTACTTACAAATTATGTGTTTCCTAAAGATTATTAACCATGAAAAGAAAGAACTCAGCCTTGTTCTTTGAATGAATTTGTGTACATAGACATTTCAAAGAGAACTAGATACGAAAATTCTAATTCTGTTTTTTGGGGGCTGTTTCGAGAAGTAACAAACTTATTTCTGCTCCAAATTTTAGTTATAATCAAAATCCCAGTCCAAAAAATATTTTTTCGTACAATTGAAATGTAGACTTACTTCCTTTAAACTCATTAAAGGGACATGGCACGATTTACGGAAAATTTTGTAATTTAATGATTTTCAAAACTTTTTTTTGTTGCCATCAATGTGCATATATGATGTAAAACAGAGTTTGTGCTCAACATTTGATAAAAAGCTAGCCATTTAATTTTTTTAAGAAAAAAACTTAAAATGTTTGATGGGATTATAAAATATAATTCCTTCTACACAAATGGACGGACACTCATGAAATTTGATTTACGAATACGTTAAACTATGTATAATAAAAATTAGTACTGTTTTTATTTTAACATGATGGATATCCGTACAATATTTCTTTTTATGAATGCTTATTGAAAATTCCTTAAAAAGGCTGCAAATTCTAAATTCAGTTATTTTTTTAAAAAAAAATAAGTTGTGCTTTGATTCAAAAATGCATACCAACTTTTGTTGCAAGTATTATTAGCAATATTAAGCAAGAAATATATAAGCATATTGGCACAATAGAAAAAAAGCCTCAGCATTTTTACTGAAGACAAACTAGTTATTTTATCTAAGATAAGTCAGTTTAAAGTTTTGATTTACCATAGGGATGTGAATAAAATCGAACGTAAAAGTTATTGTAACTGTGTTTTTTTTTAACTTAGAGCTTTCAAAATTTGTAAAGTATCAAAAGTATATAAAGGATAATTTAGAATAAAAAATTGGATTTGATTTTTTGACCGATCTTTGTCAATTGAATCTTAATATCAAAGTGCACATTTTTTACCTAAATTACTTTATGTATACAATTTTGATCAAAGGTTGCCAATGGGTGGTCCACGGACCACTGATGGTCCGTAGAAAAACTGGGACATAATTTATATTTTCATGAAGATTCGGTTTCAAAAATGATGAGTAGTAAAACGTAATAAGAAATACATTATGTATATTTGTTAAATTTTATTTATACTACTTTCAACGAAATTCCATCTGAGTTTAGCGATTTTTAGCTACCTTTGCAGTTATATCTAGTGACATTTGAAAGGGAGAATTAGCAACCATAGCAGATTGACGTCATAACACTTCAGTTTGTTAATATTGCTTTGCCTTGCCGGTTTGTTCTTGCTCTTCATTAAGTTTCTTTTCACTGATGTGTAAATGCAAATAGACATAAATGAGTAACACCACACACACACAAAAAAAAAAAAAAAAAAAAAAAAAAAAAAAAACACACACACAAAATAAATGAGTGGTCCGCCATACAGGGGTCAAATATATTAGTAGTCCACCAAATGACACATTATATATTTTTAGTGGTCTATAAAATTCTAAAATTTGGTGACCATTAATATAGATATTATACTTTATATAATATTTAATTTTTATTGTTATCAATTTTAATAAAAAATGCATCATTTTGAGAGAAAAAATATTAAAATTTTTTTTTACGTTACTATATGAAGGCTTGACTTTTTCAAACTAAATATTTCAATAGATTATCTCGGTAGGTATGCGAGGGATATCTATTTTTTTAAAATTAGGACTTAAAATTATTTAACATCCTGGTTTAGAAATTTTGATATATCTTAATAAATGTGTAATATCTGAGTATTTTATTGTAATAAACAAAACCTTCAAATTGCACACATCTTTACAAATTCAAAACTAATACAGAAGTGCTAACTTTCATAAAGCAATTCTGAAAAATTCATTGAATTATGTTAAATGTATTGGGGAAAAAATTCTATTAAAGAAAAAATTAAATTTAGGAAAGGAATCAATTTAAACTTGATATTTGACAAAGTGACGAGTCATTTTTAATCTCTATTTGCTTTCGAGACATTAATTCCTCTGAAAATTTCGCTCTTTCCTTCTTTTTTTGTGTGAGGAATTGGATGTTTGTGTCCATTGGTATATATATTTTTTTAGAACAATAAACCTTTTTAAAATTTGAATTTAAAAAAATATATTTAATAAAACTAGTTGCCTAGAGTTTTTAAATTTATATTTCACTTTCTCAGATACAAAATTTGTATTGTCAAATTTTAAAAAGTATGCTGCTTTAAACCTTTTAATCATTTTTAATTTTAAAAGAAGATTCCAAATTGCGTGTAAAATAATGCAATTTTATTTTATTTTTATTTTTAAGTATTATACATATATTTTCAATTTAAAATCGGAACATTAGACAAAATTCCGAATTTCATTAGAGGTTTCAGACAGAATTTCAAATACTGAAATAGAATGTTTTCATGTTTGAAATTATGTTAATCCATTACTTAAATTGTATTAACTTACATAAGAATTAATCCAATTAGTCATCATTGCGTCATTTCATCATTGCAAAATAATTATTTCTATGAGTTAAAAAAAGGTATACAATATTTGCCTAAAGTTCACTGCAATATTAAAAGTACAACATCGAGTTCAATGGAATAAAAATGAAAAGGAATTATAATACAGTTTTGATTTATTGTAAAAAAATATCTATTGTCAGAAATTTTGGCAAAAAAACCTAGAAATTACATGATTCTGGATTTATTACAATAAAATGAAATCATTTATAAATAACATCTTGCCAATTGTTTGTTATTATAGTATAAAGAAGATAGTTTGAAAATGTTTGATAAAAATATGTATTAAAGTATTTATATTTTAAAAGACAAATTATAAAACTCAAGTTATATTAACAGAGGAACACATTTCAGTTTGATCTGACTCTAATATAAACACTAATACAGTAAAAAGATTTAACCAATTTCCATTTATTCCGCTTTTAAATGCATACAATATTTACAATTTCCAAAGATTTACAGTTCTAGTTTTCGAATCTCTTTAGATAAACATTTTATCTTTCTTCTTTTTTTGCATCACACCAGCTTTAAAAGCATTTTGAACACCTTCTACTTGTTTTAGCTTAGTAATTTAAACCTGAATAATGTACAAGTCAATCGATTTTCAGGGAGAAGCTACTTTTAAAATATTCGAGAGAAATAATGGATGGAATATTTTCCGGGATTTCTTCAACCAGAAACAATTATCGAATTATTTGGAAGATTCTTCCGCTTTACTGAATGCATTGCACGTTAACATGATATTTTCAAGAGATAACTGTACGGAGAAATACATAGTGCTCTTGTACAATGAGAAAACATTTTTCTGATTCAGGATAAAATGATTTTTTATCGCACATAATATGATCAAAATCCTGATCGATAAAAATGTGTTATGAATATGATTTTATCTAATTATATCCCATTTTTATCAATCCTTCTATCTAATTTAAATACACACAAGCATATGTATAATAATGAAAAGATATAAGACATTAACTGAATGTTTCAAATATTTCATATTTCAGATTTAATCGTACTGTCACCTGCATGGTGCTCAAAGCTAAGGCTGACGACAGGCTTAAAAATCTAGCCCTTTGCGATGAATTTCGTGGACCTTGATCTGATGTTACTGTCGATCAGGTGGCATAAGCAACAACAACACAACATATATCAGATTAATCTTAAATTCTGAAATAGAAAACGAAGAATTTGTGTGTGTGTGTGATACCAATATATAAAGAAAAGGCAAATTGATAAAAAAAACATTATGTTTTTATAGCCGTTACTAACTTCACGCGATTAAGTAAGGATTAAATTTGCTTTATGCGATCCGCACATTTTCCCCTTCAACAGAAAATTTACACATAATAGTGCAAAAATGAAGAAAATATACCAAAATGGAACATAACTTTGACCTAAAATTTGCACGTGTGTAAAAAGTCAGTAAATTAATAAAAAACAAACCATTTTGATTGAATATTTTATGAACAGAAATAGTAGCAAAAAAGTTCTTAATAAAAAGAGCAAACACTCACACATATATAAATTCTTGATCCAAACTCTATATAGTTAATAGCATGCATTTTAAGTTACAAACAAAATATCTTATTTGTTCGCTAAGATAGCTGGAATGTCATAGTAGTTCTTCCATAATACCAAATTATTAGTGCGAATTGATTCCGACGGGAGTAGATAGATTTTCTGGATGCAAAATTCGTTGACACGCATGTCATATGATTATATGGCATGTAAACGATAGCTAAAGTATCAATTTGGCTATGATATTCTAGGCATTATTTAGCATACAACCAAAGCTTGAATTGAATAATTTCAAGCATCAGAAACTTGGTCAAAAAATCTTAAAAAACTTGAAACTTATCTTCAAAAACCCGCCACTAAATGGTTCCACCTATGCAATGATTATTACACTTGAAGACGCTGTGTCTGCAAAGCTTAGCTGCCAAAATGCAGACCATTTGAAAAAGGCAATTAAAATTAATTTAGAAAAGGCAATTAATGTGCAATAATCATCTATTTGCATACTTGAAAGGTAGACTCGGTATACAATGTTATAAAACATTTGATAATACATATTTTGCTACTAGGGAATTTTTGCTTCAGGTGACAGGACATCAGACAGTAAGCAATAAAATTTGTTACAATAGCGATTTCTAATGATAACATTTCCGAAATACTACACAAAATATTTTACAAATACATGTAAAAAGTTTTAGTAATATTTATAATGTTTTCAAAAATTTGTAGAGTGTTTAAATTAGCTATTAATGAAATACCGATATTATTAATTTTCCTAGTATATATCTTCTAATATGTAACAAAGAAAACCCAGTGAAACATTACACACAATAGATGAACGGCAATTTATGACACATTTCTGAAGCAGGTTGGAAAACAGCACAAGAAATTCATCCTTCTTCTTCAGAATAAAATATTCATATCGAAGTCAGAAATAAAGCTTAATAAGATGCCACGAAAAGAGATATTGTTGAAGGAAAATATTTACTGTCTGTTCTGGGTAACCCAAAATAAATTATTTATGTGAGGAAAAGATAGGGTCAGAGTAAGAAAAACATAAGAATATTGAATAGCAATAAAAAAAAAGGAAACGATCCTTACACTATTCGCATATGATGTGTAACATTTGACATGTTATCGTAATAAATACGTAATAGTAACTTAAATGCTGAAAAAAAATGAATCTGGTTTGATTGGAAATAATTTTCTATCATATAATTATACCTTTAATGAAAATTTTATTTAATTAACACAACCTTTATGAGAATGACTTTATGAGCAAGAAATTTGGTGAGAATATACAATGGAGGCAGAGGGATCGAATGAGCTAGGTTAGAAGGTACTGAGAGGCTCAGGTGTCGAGCTGTTGGCAAGAGGCTGTCTAGGGGAGGGAGGAGGCACCTGGAAGGCGAATCTTTGTACTTCCTTAACCAAACAGGTAGTACTATCGATCCCCCAAATGTCAACCCCATACCTTCAAAAAAAATGGTACCATAGGATTAACATGGGGATTGATATTTTAGTGTGTAAGCCCTCCACTTCCCAAAGCAGGTCATCATTAATAAAGAAACTATGAAGGGGGGGGGACAGGCCAATTCGATCGACGCCACCGCTGGCGCTCATTGGTCAAATCAAATAGCGCTCGCTTTCCCGGTTTCCTGTTACACATTTCGGTCCCTTTTCACGAAATCACTACCATAAATATCCAGCAACCGAGAGGAAAGATGTTACACATCAAAAAGTTAGTGTCTGATAAGTAACCAAAATGTTATGAAATAAGTTATCATTTATATCAGTAACTTATCTTACACGGAATGTATCTGTACAGCGGTTACAAACTTTCAGGATGACACCTAGATGATGAGAAAGTCCACAGGAATGCATGGTCGCGGAAACGCTTTCCTGGCACTGTAGTGACGACACAAAACACAAGAAAGGCAGTACAAGAAATAGAAGAAAAAGCATGTTTATTATTCATAGTACAGCAAAAAGGCTGGGAAGTCTTTGGTTGGTGTAAGCGAGAGATGGCGTTATGTAAACCGAAGCATCAGATGACGATACATGCACACACGCTATTTTTGCTGCCGAACTCGCTATGAAGCTTCATTTCACCTGCCGACATAGCAGTAGAGAGATATAAACTTACATGAACGCTGAGCTCGCAGACATGTATCTTGCATATGGAGCCGCACAGTAGTTGTACGCCTCAGGAGGCAAATTTCCCGCCATGCTTTCTTTTCACGCTTGCACCATAGATTGGACATGTTTTCACAGGAATGTCATTGAAGAGAAGAACGCCTAACGAAGAGGCAGTGGTCTGCTACAGAATAATCCCAGTACCAGTACGAACGTTATCATAATTCATATCGAGATTTCCCATATAACCATTTTGTGGCTTATGATAGGATTATTTTAGTTATATACCGCATGTTCTACTATTGTTTTTGAAATTGCTAAAATCCTCAGCTGAGTTCGAAGAAAATCAAAATTTTTGACTTGCAGTAAACATTTATTATTTTTTTTTGTAGGATATGAATCTGAAATAATTATTTTCATTTAATATGAACATTGAGATTTTCCTGTTGATTTTAAACATTTTTTTATTATTTATTTAAAAATTTAACTCGAGGAGGTTATTCTTTGTCCACCTAACTGTGGGACGACCTCCTTGAACAAATTATACAACTGTTCATACTCTTTGCTCAAAATGTAAAACTGAAATTTACATGTATTATGTGTTCAACCATATAGATCAAAGGTTCCCAAACCTTTTTGTCTCATAGACCCCTTACCATATTTTTCGGCTTCGGGTAGACCCCTGCTTACCTAATATTAAATTTTTGCAAATTTATCAACTTGCATGTCTTTTTGATAGTTGGTGCTCTACTTTAAAAGGATAACCCTAACTCTCTCCTTTGTTAGTAAGTGCCCAGCTCTTTTTTTCTTTCCCTTTCTTTTTTTTTGTGTTGGAGATTGGCAAACTCGGTGAAACTCCCTCTCACAAGGAAAATCAATTAAAACCTTTTTCACTATATTCTATAATTTGCGACAAATATCAGGTATCTTTTTTTAAAGCTAAAATTGCTGACGTCCATTTCTAAACTTTATTTTAAGATCTTCATTAGGACCTATTCTGAGCAGTTCCTATTTTTTTCAAAGTGACTATATGAAATCATAGTCTATTCTCTCTGTCTCTGCATTATTACTATAAATTAAGCAATCTCAAACCTAGTTACAAAATCTGAGTAAGGGTTTTTAAATGTTGAACGTAGGTTAAAATGTCCTGACAGACTGTCTGTGACAAATTGAGAAAATTCGCGGAGTCCAATATTGTACTTCTTTAGCTTAATATTGGAAAGAAATGCTGAAATGGTCCTCGTCTTAATAAAATTTATGCTGTCAGTTAGTAATCACAAATTAACCCCACTAAATGTAGTAAATGTTAAATTGGTAAAATCTGGTTTCCTCTAGATCAATTTTTTTTTAAAGATTAACATCATGATCTGGTTTAATGAGAACCACTATCATAGACCCTTATTTACACCTCATGGACACCCAAATTAGTTTTTGCTGATGTACATCCCTTGCAGGTCGCCATGGACACCCGGGGGTCTATACAGACCACTTTGGGAATTACTGATGTAGATGCTTCTGGAAATTACTGGAGAAAACTATAACATAACGATCTATGATGTAAGTGGATTTTTCGAAAATGCGTTGGAAGGTAGAGGAACGAACCCTTAAGCAAGTTGTTATTGAAACATCTCTTCAGTTACATATAACTTTTTATGACTTAATTTAACTAATTATTTTCCTTTTGTAGAAATAGAGTTATTACAGCATCACGATAAACTTTTTTATACATACAGAGAGAGGGATAAAGATTGTAATTTACAGAAATAAATGAATGAAAGGATTTTTTAACAGTTAATATATTCTTGTGTCATTAAAGCAGAAAAAATCTACAAATCGTCTGGTAATATTTACTATTAGAACTTTTTTGCTAACACCCTTCAAAAAACGATAAATTCACCCTGTCAGACCTCCATGTAATATGAACATCACTCAGTAAAAAGGTAAACTAAATTCAATTTCAAATTCGAATCTTCGAATCACATATATTTACAAAAAGGAAGTACCACGTTTACTTTTCAGGGGAAAAAAGCGTTGGCTTTACTTAATCTTCTAAGAAACGACAAATTTATCAATTTTCTCATCTTGGGATCTTTATCTTGCAATTTGATTGAAAAATCTTTGAAAAAACTTTTGCTTTCCTAAATAGGACTTCCTTCCTTCCTGTTCGTAAAATTTTTTCCAATTTTGTATTGATAAAATAAATTTAATATTTGAAACAATTGCGAGTAAAATAAATTTTAACAAATTTATTAAAGAACTTTCCTGATTTTTCGAAAAGGCTTAACTTTAAACGTTTTTTTCTCTACTTATTAATATTTTTTTGCCTCATGAATCTTAAACATTTTATTAAATGTTTGCTTATTTCTAAATATAAATTCCACACTTCAACATCTCTTTGAGCATCAGACTGATTTAAATAATTGATGAATCGGAACTCCCTTTTTAAATTAGTAATTGAAAACAGTTTAATACCCTGAAATATTTGTAATTGAAATTTAACTAATTGTTAATTAAATAATATTAATTGTTTTTAGGATCTTAAAAATGAAATTTACTCTTAAAATATAAGGGACATTATAGCAAAACCCTTGTTATGGTGCTAATATCGTAACAAATAATTTGATTGGAAATTAATTTTTGAAAATATTAAAAATGCATTCTGTGAAAATTATTCTCGGATTAGTACTATTTTCCCAAATAAAGGGAAAACTCAACCTTGTTTTTTTAAATAATTACTTTATAACTGTGCAATTATCTTCTTAAAAAATTTGTTGAACGCAAGTAAAGTTAATCTTATCCGCATGAGTTTTATAAATAAATTTTTATCATTATTTTTTAATATTTTAGAAAAGAAAAAATTTTGAGAATTTTGCTTTAAGGGGAAGATTGATTAGATTATTTTTAATATATTTATCATTATTTTTTCCTATGAAAATTCTATTTTATATAGATAAAAATTGTAAAAAAAATTGTCTTGTTTATATTTCCTGTAAAAATACGATTTACGTTAATTCCAATAGACGTTTAAAAGAAATTACAAGAAAAATAATTTTTAATCAAATAAAAAGTAATACACATTTAATGTTAAGACATTTTATGCTTGAAAGTGAATAATAAATATCAGTAATGCAATTTTGATGTAATTTTTTTAATCAACATATTTTGCTGAATAATCGATAAGGTAAAACAATTTAGAATGGTAAACTAAAAGTAAATTACCATTTTCCTTGATAATAAATATTATGTCAAATTTTCATTGAAAACTGACACTGCTTTAAATTATAAGTAGTTTTACATGTATGTATTGTATAATCCATTATAATTTATACAAATAGTTGTAAACCCATGTATAACTAGTCAGAACAATGAGAGAGAGTAAGAAATATTAGCCACAAGAGTACAATAGCAAAACTTATCACGTGAGCATCACAACTAGTGAACATTTCTCGCCAATACAATATATATATATTTCATAGATATCACATACCATATATTATTAAAGCATTTTGTACCTATCGAAGTATTCAACTAATACGTGGAAGTTCATTTAAGCTAAAGTTATTTTTGCAATAAACATTTCGAGAATACTTCCAAATCCAATCTTTTTTAATGTTTTAGCACCAAAACAGGATTTATATTTCATTATGTTAAGTACTGTTACACAGACATAATGTTTGCTTAGATAAGTTCGAGCCAATGTTGGATTTACTGCGTTGATGGAAGTGATGAAAGGATGGAAGGTACAAAATCTTCTGAAGACACTTAAAAGGGTTTCTCCTAATTGTTTTGCCATTCTGAAAGTGATGATAGAGCTTAGAATTCTTTCAAAAAACATTTTTTTTGAGTTACTAATTTATAAACTGAATTAATTAGAATCAATGAATATTTTGAGTTGTGAATTATTTATGTTGCTGGAGAAAATTGCATTTGATATAGAAAAATTTAGGATCTGTAATTTTCTATTTAGACTAATTTTCGAGTCTTTTCTTAAATTCCCTAATTCTGATAATGCATTCATATACTTAATAAAATGAATTAGAATTGCATAGGTACTATTATTTTCATATTTAAAAAAAGCTGGTTTCGTGATTAGTAAGATTATTGTTATGTAATTATGTCTGGTTCATAGATTTTAAGAAAATGCCTTAAGAAATTCTATAAAAAAGTAAAAAATAAATAAACTGATATTTGTACAGCTCTTAATTTGTCTCTATATATCAAATACTATATGTAAAACAATTTTGAAAGCTTTGATTTTTTTTTCAAGTCGAGTATTCTTGTAGAGTTCACGACAATGACTATTTGGTTATCGCAATTAGGTACTGTTATGAAAGGGAACCATTCGACAAGTTACAACATTGCAAGGAAAATATGTTTGAGAAACATTGATTTTTAAAAATATTCTTTATTAGCGGGTGAAGGATGATGGAATTTAGGCAGTTCTTCAGCTTTGAAGTTCTCACTTTGGTGTAGAAAACTGGAGAGAGTGCGCTCAATTTCCGTCTTTATCATTTGACTAAGGTTAAAAATAGTAAGATCTATCGTCAGTGCCTCACACATAGCTTCAAAGTGTAACGTCAGTAAAAAAAATTTCAGTTTTGTATTAATAGTTGTTTCGTTACCGAAAATTACAAAATACTTTTTAGGATTGATAAATCTAACAAAATAAAAAAAAAATATTTTACAATTTAAAAGTTTTAATAAAATCTCCTATTCATTTGTATGCATTGGTTTTTATTTATGTTAAAAGATAGTTCAATTAAAGTTCACACATTGAAATCAAGATGAAACACAATTATTAAGTATTGATACACATTTAAGTAAACTTTTAAGTTATAATCATTGTTCAAGTTATGATTGATTTTTTGTTGATAAATTGATGTTTCTTTTTTGAATATAATATGTTCAATCAAAGATACCATATTTAGTAAAGGTATTCGTGTGTGAAAATAAATTCAATTGTATTATATTGCGTAAAACCCTATTTCAATTTTTTTTTAAAATTTCATCTTCCTTGCAAAAAGTATAAATTTTCCGATGGTTTTCTTTTTATGTGCAGTCTTTTTTATTTTTATGTAACCATTTTGCCTAACCACCTGTAATATCGAAATCAAAATCGATTTTTTCATTAAATTGCAATTACTTTTTTTATTCACTCAGCTTAAAAATGATTTTTTAAAATTTGTTCTTTAAAACGATGTTTTTGAATAAAAATCTCACCATTAGAATAGGTAATGATGATATAAATTTAGGTCTGGTTCAATTTAAATTTATTGTGTATCGAGTTTCCTTATGAAAAGAAACACATTTTTTGAAATGTACTTTCTTTGCTCTAATATAATCATGAGAAATTAATGAAAATAAATTATTATGGTAAGTTTTTGTTATTATAATTGTCCAATAATATTCTGTTTCCAACTCAATAATTGTATCCATCATCCAAAAACCATATATATATATATGAAATTGTTCATGTATTAAAAAAGGCTCACAATATCAAAGTTCAAAAAGGACTAAATTTGTTCAAAAGGTAAAAAAGGGATTAAGTTTAGTAAAATTTCAACTAAGAAAACATTTACATATTTTGCATAATTGTGATAATTATTAGTGCATGAAAAAAAATTATGTGATTGGACGAGAATACAAAGATATAAGAGAAAGAGAGAGAGAGAGAGATAGGTAAAGAGAGTGAGAGGGAAAACATAAGTAAAAATTTATATTTTCCTCATTCATATCACTGGATCAATTGGGTCTCTTAACTCGGAAACTGTTCTTAGTAGAATATTTGATTTATCACTGTTATTATCCAATCATCAGTGACTCAGCTATCATTACCATGCTGATCCATTTGTATCCTTCAGTTCATTTGCATCTATATCAGTTTATTAAACCACTGTTATATTCTTGTTATTTTCGCGTGTTTGGCGTAACACAAATTTAATTAATAACAATATCCTACACACAACCGACGATGAAACTAATTTCCTTCTAGGAGAAAAATGAAAGCTGTCTAAAAGATAAATAAGTCTATTTCAGAAACTTTGAAGCAACTGAAGTTTCCCAATAAATTTTACAGAAAACATTAATGCAGTAAATTCCGGGAATTCAATTCATGCATGCTTCATTAACCACTTTCGAACAACTATTGATTACTATGTATTTCTTTCAAGTATATATGCATCTTAAGATACCTTCTACTTTTAACATCACATTTTGTGGAAATATTTTTTTCAGTAATGAAACTGCAGCTAGACTTTTAATTTAAAAGAAATGCTATGCATATCTAAAATATTTTTTAGTTAATCGCACTTTAATAAAGTAAAACTCCTTAAGTTTCTACAGCATAGTATAGTTGGGTGTAAAATGCTCTTAAAGTATTAAATCTCCTTTCAGAGTGTATTTAATAATAGTGCAATACAGGTCAGAAAGCATTTTCTTTTAAAATTATCTACTCTTTAGTATAATATTATTGTCATTAGTTTCTACGACATAGTATAGTTAGGAGAATCGAGTTCTAATTTATTGCTTTTTCGTGTCACCCCTTAAACAATATGAAAGGAATTGCTTAAAGTGAGATCTTGTGTGATGTGATAAGACTAGTGAATTTAAACAAATGTCAAACTATTAGGATGATGTCTGAGTCGTAAGTTTCTATTCTACTATTTATTTCATGCCAATGCCATGATTTTGAAGCACAAGAAACTTACATGCATCAACTTTGCTTCTCACTGGCAATTGGAACGAAAAGACCCCTCAAGTACGATAATTTTACTGTAGTGCAAGGAAGCGGAACCTCATTGGCATAAATAAAACAACATGTTAAGATATTCTAAAGAAACAATCCAAGTTAGTGACATGAATCTCTTAAAAAATTATTATGTAAACTTTTATTATTATTGTATGTTTCCATATAAAATAAATTTTAAGTTTAAAATGAACAATATTTTGTTTTGAATTTAAGTATTTGATAAAATTCCATTTATTATTTGCTGGAAATTATCTAAAGGAGAACTAGTACATTAATCTAAATATTATTAAGTAAATTTTTATTACAAACTTAAGGCTTGTAGTTTTACTTTGAAGAAATATGTGTGTTATTCTTTTTCTTATATTAAATTTGCATTCTTATTCTCCACACATATTTAAGGAAATATCTCTTGAAATATCATTATCAATCTAATTTTGACATTTTTCAAATTATTTTCGTTTTATTTTAACTGTATTCCTTATAATATTTTTGACATCATTTACAAATATTAAATATTGTTTTGTGTTTGGTAGATCTAGTTTAAAATTAAAAAAAAAATATTTGTATTATTCAGGTGGAAATTTTTTTTTTCGAATCGAACAAAAGGTTAATTAGTTTCAAATTGAAAGGCACATTTACGCTATATTTTGAAAAAAATATCCTTTACGCGCTTTATTTCAAATAATTAAGTTATTGTTTGAAAAAAAATGTCAAAATAGCATTCTGAAAATAGCATTTTTGTCGGAACACAAACTCTAAACCCACTTAAAACATGAAAAAAAAATGCAATTAGAAGTATTGACAATTTAATTCTATTTCATCAAATGTAAACAAGAAACAAGTAATCAGCTGAAACAGTCATGCACAGACAATTTCTTAAAGTGTTATTTGGTCTTGACATAAGTTTATTACATTTGTAGTATTAATCAAGACCAAACATTTATTACTACCCCACAATACGACATTTATCCAGAAAATACGCTTACGGAATGGTTTTAATATGAATATATATATATTCTCATGCAATTTCTTTTTTATATGCACCAACCCATGAAAACCAGTAAGCCAAAAGATCATCAATTTCTTGAAGCACTTTTTACACGTTCCCCTAGAGAGAAATATGTTCTTAACTTATGAGTATAGTAAGCTACTCTTCGTGCAAATTGTGGTAACTGCGGGTATCCTAGCTGTGTTTTGCTTTTATTTTAGACCCAATTGAATTAGATGTTCGTTCCATGTACCCCCTGAGGTCTCTGTATCCTCTTGATAGATGACATGGTATAACAGCACGAGTATGTAATGTCATATTACGTTATATATTTAGAGAGGCTGTTATTTCTCCTAAACTTTTGGCACTAAGTGAAATGGAATGGCGATATATTTTAAGCAATGTGAGAAGTGGCCTCTATTTTTGTCCTTTTAGTTTTCAGATTTTTGTGGATAGTGGAGCTTAAAAAGAACATTTTTTTTTTTAGAAAAGGTGTTTTTCGAAGAAGTAAATTTAAAATAATTGAAAGGCATGATTTTGGATATAAAAGTAGTTTTATAAAAACGTTTATATATATATATATATAAATATAAACAAGAGTTTTAACAATAGTTAAATTATTCCATTTTCAAAGCTCAAGATGAATTAAAAAGTCATAACTTAAATATAATCTCGAAAAAGATATTTTTGAATACTAAATGTGTATGAATTTTTTTAAAAAAAATCCACATTAAATTTTTAACATTGACATAAAGAGGAATTATACATCCCAGAGAACAGGAAAGAAAATTTTCAGCTTAGACAGCAAAATAAAGATGTCTCTAATTTTAAAAACGTATGAGATAAACTCAGAAAATTTTTAGTTATTGTTAAATTAAGGAATTGATAAGTTATTTTTTAGAATAGCTTAACATACAATTTCAGTGACTTTAATTAGATTTTAGATATAATCTGAAGCTCATGGATATTGTATAAAATTTCGTGCGAAATATTTTATAACTTGACTGCCCAAAATGTAAGATTACCCTTCAAAATAACTGCAATGGAAGATATAAGTTCCATTTACTTATAGGTAAAAACAAAAATTTAAATTTAAATATATAAAAAAAATTATTGAGGATAACTTATAAAATTTTTGGCATACATTAAAAGAATCTATAACTAAATATTAATTTAAAACTACTTGGAACAACACAAGCAAAATCGAAGGATAACTGCATAAAATTAGTGACTTAAGTGAAGTCTTGGTATTTGGGTTTCAATTGTTGCTCTTTAGTTATTCGCTTTTTTATCATTTATGTAATTAGATACATGGTTTTTACTTATGTGGTGCTTTTAAAACCTTTGAAGCAATCATAGTGTTTATAATGGGTCACAATAAAGTAATATCCTCAGACAATTCTAAGTCTTCATTTATCGGAAAATGTAACATTTCTTTAAATTTTATTTTTATTATTTTTTTTTTGCAGAAAAATGTTATCTAACATTAAAATTACTACTATTTGATCTTAGGATATATTTTTTTACTTTTAAAATATATGTAGAAATTTCAGATGTGTATTTATATAGTTAAAATGTATTTCATTATTTTAATTTTCTAATATTTAATTAACTTTTTGTTCATTATTACAATTTAAATTACAGTATTACATTATTACATAAATTACAGTATTACATTATTACATAAAATTACATTATTACATTTTTGTTCATTATTACATTTTAATTTCATGGTGTAAGTTCATACAGAAAAACTGATGATGCAACTAAATCCTTATATATTTTTTCTTTTAACAGATTTCAGTAGCTGGATAGTTATAGATAATAATAGATTATAGATAAATATAGATAAATCTATACAAACTGAGAATGTGAGGTACATTTTATTCAAATAATCCCTGCTTGAAAGATCTAGCTGCACTGTTAGGATAATTATTACTCTAGTGGATGCTGTGCCTCCTTGGTTACAATGTCTGCCATCGAGATATTTTCATTTGTTAAAAAATCAGTCAGTCTTTAAATTTTAGATTTAGCTGCAGGGTTAAATCTAGATTTGCAGTAATTTAAAAGGCGTCTGCTTATTATATGGTAATGATGTATATATTTGAAAGATTCAATTTTGTCGTTTGGACAGTTATCGTCCTGGAATATGCTTCCAGGAAACAATAACCTTAAATGTTTCTATTTTGAAAAAATAAGATATCTCTCCAAATTGGATTTAGATGCAGAGTTGAAATTGAATTTGCAGAAATCTAAGATAAATCTTCACTTTATATGACAGTCTCTCTTCGGGATTTACAATTGGTACGACACAACTACGAATACATCCTATAGCTGCGATATGCGCATATTGAATACTAATACAAATGTTCTTTTTTTTGGAAAATATTTTGGTCAATAAATCAACTGTTCCTAGGACATTTTCACACGCATCATTTCATCAAAATTTATCTTTGTGTCAGAGTATACATACAAGTATTTCTAGAATTGTGTGTGTTAAATATAGATTTTATTGTGAATATTATTTTATTGTACTGGACGTCCTCTGAACTAAGTGTTATATTATTTTTTTCAATTCCTACTATAAACTCACTCTCTCCCTATATATCTTTATATTTATATATCTTGTTCAAATTTTCAATCGTTAATGAAATACTTTCTATTCATCCAATCACAAATTCAAATAAATTTTTTAAAACTTGTAGTGGATAACACTTGATGTTAGTACAGTTTTTTAAGTATTAATTCATTAATTACCGGTTAATTAATAAATTATTTACCGGATTTCGACGCCATCTTAGATTTATCTCTATTGTTGTAACAATGTAACTGTCAAACAATAGCAAAAGTTGGCGTTGAAAACAGGTTTTTCCGCCAAGCTAGCCAAACCGCGTGTACATTGTTACAACAAGGCAGACAAATCACGCTCTTTTTTCAATTCAACTAATAGTAGGAATTGACTTAAAATTTTTTTTATATTACTTGCTGGATACTTCTTTCATTTACCACTGATTTCCTGTTTATTTTCTTTCACATTTAATATTTCTTATATTCTTGGTTTATCGATACAACTGTCAATAATAAGAACTGAAAATCATTGAACAGTCTATATTGGTTGATGCCATATAATTCACATTCACTGTTTATAGTCTTTCTTTATATACTACTACCAAGAAAAAATCTCAATTCCACTTTCATATACTGCTTAAGAGATGAGTAATAAATATTCACTTTGCCTTAATAAACTGTATTAAACAAAGTAATTTTCAATGAATTCAATATTAATTTTTTGAAACCCATTTTCGAAAATATTAACAGGTATTTAAATTGTTTGCTAAGAATTTTATCAAAGTAAAATTATTCTATTATTTTAACAAACAAACTTTGGATGAACAATTGAGATAGATACTGTTATCTTTTGTGAAATATGTTTATGTATTCTTTTTAAATATAGTAGAATCGAATCTCTTAGTGTGAAATCCTTCTTTCCTGATGTCAGGGTATAACGAATTATCATATGAAAGGCCTTTGTATCTTTCCTTCCCTTTTGGAAAGGGCCATTGAGATTTAAATATGCGAATTCCCTTGAGACTATTTGAAAACAGGATTTAGATCACTAAAAAAGATGCATTAATTTCGCCTAGGGTAAAAAATTCTTAAAAATGTAAGGTTTGAGTTTTCTGTTGAATAAAAAATCATAGTTTTAAGAAAATGCTGTACTAACTATCTTTTTAATTTTATGGCGAGCTATTTACAGGAAATCATTTTTAAATTTAATGCATTTCTCAACAGAACCATTTCTAAGCTATGAAAATAGGTTATTTTTAAACAGAAACAATGAACAGTTTTGTTTTCTAACCCAAATACCTTACAAAATTATTACTTTATTTAAAAAAATAATGTAATTTTCTTAAACAATCAATTGTTTTCAGCAGAAGTACTAGAAAATTCTTTTATAAATCTAAAGATGCATTGAAATAAATTTTTTACACTACAAAAGAAGTTTAAATTCGAATTTGTGAAGAAAGAAATTAATTTGAATTAAAAAAAATATTTTTAAGCCAACAGTAATTTATTTAAATAATGTATAAAAACTAATTAATGGAAAAGATAAATTAAAAACGGAAAACCTTCATTACGAAACGAAATGTGTTCATTAACTAAGACGTGTATACTAACTGAAACTAATTAAAAGAATTCTCATAATTATGAAGAGATTTTATGCATAAAAAAAGTCTGTCGAAAAAAAGAAACTAATGTGGATGGCTTAAAAACAATCGATATGTTTCTTTATGTAAGTATTTATTTCACGAATGAAAACAGCATCTAATTAAGAAAAAAACGCTAAGGCTTCGAAAAGAATCCTTTGATTTAAATATGATTGAAATGCCATTTCATTGTTCTGTTGTTATTAATTATTTTAATTATAAAATTATTCAGATTACTTGAATATAAACATGCTATCTTCTGTAAAAATTAAAAAACTAATATATAACATCTTTGTCAAGTTTCTTGTTCTGTTACAGAGTTTCATTGCAAATGATTTATTTCAAATTCTTTAGTTAATTCATAATTTGGTCGTATCGTAGCTCGGAAAAGTATCCAGCCATATTATAATAGAATAATTATTGGAATGGAAAAACAAAAATATATAAGATTTTTTCTACATTATCATTAACACAGGACAACAAGAATAAATATTAAAGCTACTCGTACTGTCACCTATATGGTGTTCAAAGCTACGACTGACAACAAGTAACTTAGCTCTTTCCTTGATGAATTTCGTGGGCCTTGATCCGGTCTTTGCCAATCAGGTGGTATCAGTAACAACAGCATATTGAAGCTATGTGAAACTTATTAAGCCTAAATACTTGAGATTGGGATTATAATTAATTAGTAATTACATTATATTTTATAATATTTATTAAAATAAATTAAAGTTTATTTACTTATAGAATGTATTGCTTGTTCATTTTTAAGTAAAAAGTTACAATTTCAATTAACGTAGAAAATTTTAGAAATATCGAAGCGAAATTTTCAGTTTTCCACAGCACTTGAATATAAGTATTATTGTAATTACATTATATTTTATATTATTAGGTATTAGTAATATTAAGTATTTTATATTATTTTATATTATTAGGTATTAGTAATTACATTATATTTTATATTATTAGGTATTAGTAATATTAAGTATTTTATATTATTAGGTATTAGTAATTACATTATATTTTATATTATTAGGTATTAGTAATTACATTATATTTTATATTATTAGGTATTAGTAATTACATTATATTTATATTATTAGGTATTAGTAATATTAAGTATTTTATATTATTTTATAAAATGTACTTTTATTGATGGGTTTATTTTTACGTTTTTTTTCCTAATATTTCTTTTTGCAGATTGTTAAATTATTATGATAACTAATTTCAGACAAATACATTGAAATGAAAATATAAGTTGCATTAGTGAACGAAAAAGTTATATAGTTTCCTGCAAATATTTTAAATTTGTTTGACAACATATTGTTTTAAATTGTGCTTTTAGATAGAGATTTATAAGCTATTTGAGCATGCAAAAATGTAAGCAAAAATATATTTGTTTCTAAAAGTGAGGAATTCTTCATACTCATGTGACCATCTGGGATTTTACATATTTTCTAGTTTAATATTCAGATCTGAAAAATATAATTGATCATTTTTTCAATATAAGATCAAAAATCTTGGATAATAATTTAATTAAAACATTTAGTTTGACTTAAGATATTTCTAATATTATCAATTTTTAAAAATTAAAATACTATTTCCTTGTATAGTTATTAATTTGCATATCATTTTTTTAAATATTAAAATACTATTTCTTAGTATAGTTATTAATTTGCATGTTATTTTTGCATTGAACTTATAATACAAGTTTCCTTCTCTCGAGCGTGCTATTAGTAAGATTATTATTTACTAAATTGGCACTGCTTACAGAATTACAAATAATAATTTTACTGAGCTAATTTCTTGTATAATTGTTTGCTTGTTTCGGGTGAAACTACATTAAAAACAAAGTGGAAATGCAAATGTGATAAAATAAAAAGTTGGTTTTGAAATTCAGAGATAAAATAAAAACTATTTATTGCAAAGATACATGCTATGTTTTAACATTATAACAATAATACCTTTCTAGATTTTCTCGATCTTTTTTTTTATCCTCCAATAAAAATATTTATTAGAACTAATTTGATTAAATTTCTTGCAAAAATTCTCGATAATTTTCATAAGACTTTCAAATTTAAAGACTTGCAAATACATATATGTATTAAAATTCACATTTTTTTGTTTTCTCATTATTATTTATATAAATAAAAGAAAACAAAAAAATTTCTTAAATTCTAATCCATTCTTATTAAATCCTTCATATCATTATACTGCACCAGTGTAAAAATAATATTACACAGTATTAATAAGATACGGTTATTTTTCACCATCGTATTTCCATTTTGTGTTATTTAATACGTTTTTAATTAGATGAAAATCCTAAAACTTGTGATTATCTAACCTCTTTCTCTCTACATGAAATATTTAAGATATAGTAATACATTTTATGCCCCCAAAACAATTATAGAAATTCATAGATCATCCAGTCTTGAACAAGTTTAATTAAAAGGTAATTATATTTGTCGTTATGAACTCAAGCAAAGACCTTATTTATAAATCCAATATGAATCTATGAATGTTACCTTTTTCTTTTGCCAATTATATTTATCGATTAGCTTCTTTCTGGAAACTTGAATTAATGGATTTCTCGCATAATTATTGCTCGAATTTTCTAGAATCTTTAATTGATGCATCTTATACAGAAATGAATGTATTTTCAGATGCTAATACTGTGGAAGACTTTTTCTATGAAATATTCAGTGTTCTCCTCCAAGGATCATATTCAAATCAAGGAAGTTAATTAGAAATAACAAGGATTTAGAATCCAATTAAGGATTACGATAAAAATAAATACTTCCTCAATGTCTTCTGGTGTGTCTGCTGCTTTCCCCCAAAAAGAAACAAATAAGGAAATGCGCAAAGTCTTGTTAATTCTTTAGTTATTAGTGATCGCTGCATTATTTCTGATTTAACGAAGTGTTCTTAATGGCCTACGGAATTATAGAAAAGTTTTAAAAAATCTAGTGAATTATTAAGTGTAAAGAATACAGAGAGGATGTGGTGATATTTTTAACTTGCCATACTTCTTTTCCCTCGAAAAATAATATTATTTTATTGATTAATCAGTTTATTGATGGTACAAACGATTTTTTTTTCAATTAATTCAAACAATTTCAGTTAATTATTTTCAAAACTTTTTTAGCAATCGCTGGCCCCACTTGAGTATTTAAAAAAAACATATTTCGAGTAAAACGTGTTTTAAAGTATGACATCATATATCTTGCTTAAAGTAATGGCATCTGCTTTTACTAATACTAAATCACTTGTAGTTTTTGTTCTAATGAACGGAAAATGATAAACTTGGTATTTTTATAAAGCTAATAAGATTGTGTATAAAATCAAATCATAAAAAAATTGTCAATTTTTGGTAAAATTCACAATTTTAGGGTAATTGGATACCTTAATTTTTTTTAAAGTAAAGAAAAAAATATTATTCTCTATGTAATAGCTGAATTGTGTAAGGAAAACAAAATCCGGTACAAATCAAAGTACAGAAAAACGTAAAATAACTTCTTAATGAGTGTAATTATTTATCAATAAGCCCTCGCACACTCCTTGGAGGTAAATTTTCACGAACTCCATTTTGTAGCGAAAATCTACTGCATGAGAAAAATGTGCTTACAAAAGTGCAAGTCTATAAGACGAAAAGTTCACACACACACACACACACACACACACACACACACACCACACACACCACACACACACACCACACACACACACACACTATATATAATGTGTGTAAGAACTTAAATTGATATCTACTCATTATACGAATGTCCTTTATTTATAACATCTAATTCATTACTCCTACTATCCTATTTAAAAACGCGTCTCACGCAATTTATCTTTTTCTAAAGCATTAAAAACGTTATGCTAGTATATTTATTACTGATCCTTTAGACCTTTAAATTTTTATAGATTTATGGGCGATTCAAGAAAAACAAGACCATTATTGTTTTCATGCGCCTATTTAACCGGGATTAATATTCCATAAACATTGATGTTATTTCTAGAAATAAATAATCAATCTCTTCGCCTAAACACGTGACGGTATTTTTTATTATGCATTTTTCCCTTTATATAAAAACTTAATATTTGAATAATTCCCTTTCTAGTATTTTAGCACTGTACGAGCAGCATGCTCGAATAAATGATGTGATCACGAACAAATTTCTTTAAATTTTTGACCACGACGACTTAATTACCTTTAATCAAAATCAAAACTCTCACTTTTCGCGGTCCTATATATATATATAGGAGAAAAGCCACGTTTTTTTTGTTTTGTTCAGTAGTTCAGTAAAGAACACATAAGAATGTAAAAATTGGTCGCTAAATGGATTACGGTGTGTAAAAGAAAATTAGACTTTATTTTAGGAATTCAATTCTTGGTCTTTTTGAATTAAAGTGTAAGGGCTATATAAGAATGTTTCGTCATGCAAGCGAAAGCTTAATGTTATGTGATTTTGGCATAAATAACTTTAACAAAAAACAATATATTGTAATACAACATCATGACAAAGCCAGCAAAGCGGTGGGTAGTCACTGGTATGGGGGTAAAGAAGTAGAAAGATAAGTAAAAATATTGAGTTAAAAGTGGAAATCTAATTGAGAAAGCAAAAGATGAGAAATAAAATTTGCTGTTGTTGTTTCTTATGCCAACTAATCGACAGTAACATCAGATCAAGGTCCATGAAATTCATCGTGGTGCAGGGCTAAATTTTTGCACCTGTCGTTAGCCTTTGTTTTGAGCACCATGCTAGAGAGAGTACAATTTGGCTCAGTTATACCCCAATTTTAAGGGAGACCCACCCTTATAATAGTCAGGGGCCTCCCACCTTTCTTCCCCTTGCACCAACCTCACGAGAGGACTTGCGTCTCGAAGGCTATTTAGAGTACCCCCATGGTGCACAAAGGCACTATACATTACAAGCATCCATGTTTTCTCCAGGATTCAAACCCAGGTTCAAAGGCCTAACAGTCAGCGTCACAAATCACAATTCCAGATGGTAAACAGATAGGACATGTGATTCAATTTATAGCATTTTAAAGATATCCGGTTTCTTCGTTACTATTTCTTTCATCATTTATATGGAAAACAAATCTTGTATCAGAAATTTCATTTATATCTTTTTAATTTTCTATTCGAATTAAAAATTACTTCTCTTCCCCCTATAATGGCATAACCCTCTTAAATCAAAAATGTACATGCTAATTGATTCTCTAAGCAGAACACGTGTAAAGAGATTACACATACTTCCTATTTTGTATATTTATACATTAAGGTTTTTTTTTATTAAATATCTATTTTTGCATAGATTTTCTGTAAGGCAAAGAGCATTAAATATCATTAGAGATCATAAAGAAAGGATGCATATAACTATTTTTGGACAATAGATCACAATAGAAATGTCTGAATTCATTCTTTAAAAATTAAATTTTTTATGAGCATGTGCTTAAAACAATGTAATTGTTGATGGTAAAGATTGTTCACTCCGTTTGAATTCATACTGATTTTTAAATTAAAAATTACATTTTACAGAAAAAAAAATTAAACTTTTCAGAAGAGAGTGCTTTTTATGTACTTCTTTTATAAACTCGGAATATTTTTAAGATGCAAAAATATTTTTCTTATTCCACATTTAAATGGATTTTACCTTCCATCAACAGAAATTCAAAAGCAAAAATTCGTTTCTTTTGCATTTATATGAAGCTGTCTTGGAAAGAAAACATGTTTTTCGGGAATAAGACCCTTGAATGCTTTTTTGAAATGTGTTTTTCAAAATAAGTAAAATATGTTTATTCAAATTTTTAAAGAAGATAAATACATTAATGAAATATATTAGTGTTTTTCAAATAGCTTTAGAATTAACTCTGAATATTTACATTACACAAATCATCTCACCCTGAATTAATGATAAGTGAATGGTAAGACAAAGCGAAAAAGGATATTTAACGCCGTACAGTGCTTGTTTAAATTCCTTTATAAAAGTATTTTTCAATTACGAGAATAAATACTATCAAAGGCATTTTGACGGAAAAAACACATAAAAAATTTATATTATAATTAGAGATATTAAACAACAAATAACATATGTAACAAATAAACTTCTCTAGATATTTTTAAAAACATGTAAATTCAAAGGAAACAAAATAAAAAATATTTGTTTTAATTATTTGTTTATAATGTAACACATATACACGAACACACACACTCTGAGGGTGTATCGGTATATATGTATGTATATTTGTTTCAAAACAATAAATTGTCTTTAAATTTTCAAAAAAAAAATTTGAGTCACTACATTAGATTTTCATCTATATGAAATTATATTTAAAATATGCACAAATATATAATATTTAAATTAGAGAAAAATTAATAAAATAGGAAAAATCAATCAATATTTCAAAGGTAAATTACAAATATAAACTCTCTATGCGTCTGAAAGTAATCTCAACATCTCTAGTAAATTAAAATATATGGTTTTTCTCAATTTTACTAATGGTCACTTGATATTTATAAAGATATACGGCTAGTTATTTAAATACTGCTTAGATAATAAGAATGGAATTTACAGAAACATTAATAAGCGATATGTATTAATTCATTTGCGAATCTCAACATTTTTAGATATTACAGATTTTTATAACGCCTCATAATAAGAGAATATTCAATAAAAATTATTGATACGGAATTTTTAACCACTTAACACCCACAATGTCGAGAGGCAAATACACTCTGAATTTGTCTAGGCTCCAAATTCGCCATTGGCGTGTTAAGGCAATTTGGAGAAAGAGTGCTAAATTAGGTGCCTTTCTTATCATTTGAGCGTGGTTCAAAATTGCGATGTCCGTCATAGTATACCTTCAATAAACAATCTACTTATAAATCAGCATGGTGAATTTTATTATGTGAGTATCATTTTGATAATTAATAATATAATTAGAATAAAGTAACTTTTTATTTAGCAAAATAGAAAGATATATAACTAAAGTAGAAAGATTTAAGTGCTAAAAAGTACAAATATATTTAAAATCACAGGTTGCTAGTTATTTTTTAGAGATAAATATATATAAGTGGAAGAGTAATATTATTAAATGCAGATTTTGATATTGTGATTAATTTGATATACAGGTTAAAAAAGATTACAATTATTCTTATATTTATGCGAGCTAAACTCTCCTTTTATGTTTATTTTTAAAATATTAGGTACAAATAAGAATCCTGAGCCATTGGAAAATCCAGTAATAATAAACTTGGAAATATTCGAAAAAATATTTTTTTTTTTTGCAATGTGTATATGCGTGAGATTATTTATTAAAGATGCTTCTTTTAAAGTACTTTTTTCCATCTTATCTATTAAAAGGAAATAAATATCTTTAAAATTCAAGATATGTCCTTTTCAAGATAAATCAATATGCTTAAGCAATGAATTTTTTCATTAAACTTTTACTGTATAAAAGAAATTGTATTTCAACATTTTTGTTAAAAGCACTGTATGAATAATTCATTTTTAGTAAAAAATGCATAAATGTTTCTTCTTAAAATTTAATGGAATACTTTTTGTAACAATTTAAATGTAAAACGTTATCGATTAAAATATTTTATAAAAATGTTTAGAGATATACATAATAAATTTCAATAATTAATGAAATGCTTAGTCTTATAATTGGTATAGATCTGTCTTCAGTAAAAACTGAAAAGCTTACACTTTTGGATAATTTTCCGTAAAACATTTTTGAAAAAAATAGTGCTCGAAAAACGCAACTTTACTCGTAAATAAAAGAAGTACGCCTTACACGTAACTCTATTAATTACGAACAGAGAACATTATGGAAAATATTACAATAGCAAAGAAATTATATCAAGTAGCAATTTAATTTTCAGTAACTTATTATATTTTTTTCTACAAGAAATAATACGTATACTATTAAGAATATAAATATAAGTATAATAAATATAATTAGGAAATAAGTATAAGTATAATAATATAATTAAGAAATACGTATAAGTATAATAAATATAATTAAAATAATAAGTATAAATATAATAAATATAATTAAAATAATAAGTATAAGTGTAATAAATAAAATTAAAAATAATAATGTTCGTATAATTAAGAAACAATAAGTATAATTATAATATACAGAATTAGGAAATACTATGTATAATTATAATACATAGAATTAAGAGATAATATATTTATTGCTTGGTGGCTTAGAGGAAGTGTACACTTTTCCTAAGCCCAAGGTTGCGGGTTTGATCCCGGCTGTGGTCGAGAAATTTTCTGGAAGCGAAAATTGTAGAGAGGCACGCATATCATTCAATTACGTTTCATGGAAAAGATCTATCGAGTGTCAATTTGGTTCTAGTACTCTCGGGCATGTAAGTGACGTTTTACATCGCACTGTTCAGCTACTCTAGGGTTTTGGGCGACGTAATTTTGAACCATGGTCAAATGACTAAGAAAACATCTGAGACTGCACTCCCTTCCCCTCCTGATTTCCGCACCACACCTAGTGGTGGATGTTTGAGCCTCGGCATATTTAGCGTGCATCGACACCCTCTGGACGACGGCTTTTCAACGGTACGTGGCTAGAAATGACACTAAATCCACGAGTGCGTTATTTAAACACTAGGCTACCGCGGCCTCGTACTCTCGAGCAAACCTAAATTACAACAGTATTTGGAATCGGAAAAGAGTCTCAATTAAATTAGTGAACGCTTTTAAATTTAAGCAGTGAAAGCCGCTACTAGATGGCTTCACCACTGAAATGACTCTCGATTTTCGAGACTAGCCGTGTCTCCAAGGCTTCTTTGCTAATGTGCATCTCATTAAAAAAATTAAAATAAAAATAGGTATATGATTACATAAACCATTAAAGTAATTAATGATCAATTTCAAAATATTTGTGAGTCACCCATCCGGTGTAGTGGTTAGCGATGCTGACTATTGTGCCGTAGGGCCTGAGTTTGAATTCCAGAGAAGACATGGATGTTTGTAAATGTATAGTGCCTTTGCGACTTGAGGGTACTTTAAAAAGCCGTCGAGCCTCAAGTCCTCTTGTGAGGTTGGTGGATGAGGAAGAGAGGTGGAAGCCCCTGACCCTCTCCCAGGGTGTTGGGGTGGAACCAAGCTAAATCATACTGTCACCTGTATGGTGCTCAAGGATACGGCCAAAGGCAGGCGTATATGTAGCACCTAGCCATGATGAATTTTGGGGTCCTGGATCTGACGCAATCGAGATTAGGCGGCTTAAGAAACAACAACAACAACAGAAAATACTTGTACTAAACATCAAAACAGAACCAAATTTTTCT
>BMAO01007184.1:0-17759 GCA_019973975.1 Trichonephila clavata
GGGAAAAAATTTCTAACTCCTATTCCAACCAAACTCAATTTTCTCATGTAAAGTCCGACGCTGATCACGAATACATGTAGCTCTTTTCAAAATTTCAATTAGATCAAAAGTTATTGCAATAAAAAGTTTTCACATTTTATGGATATTTGGCAGGGGAGACGTCATGAACAGGGAAAAAATTTCTAACTCCTATTCCAACCAAACTCAATTTTCTGATGTAAAATCCGACGCTGATCACGAATACATGTAGCTCTTTTCAAAATTTCAATTAGATCAAAAGTTATTGCAATAAAAAGTTTTCACATTTTATGGATATTTGGCAGGGGAGACGTCATGAACAGGGAAAAAATTTCTAACTCCTATTCCAACCAAACTCAATTTTCTCATGTAAAGTCCGACGCTGATCACGAATACATGTAGCTCTTTTCAAAATTTCAATTAGATCAAAAGTTATTGCAATAAAAAGTTTTCACATTTTATGGATATTTGGCAGGGGAGACGTCATGAACAGGGAAAAAATTTCTAACTCCTATTCCAACCAAACTCAATTTTCTGATGTAAAGTCCGACGCTGATCACGAATACATGTAGCTCTTTTCAAAATTTCAATTAGATCAAAAGTTATTGCAATAAAAAGTTTTCACATTTTATGGATATTTGGCAGGGGAGACGTCATGAACAGGGAAAAAATTTCTAACTCCTATTCCAACCAAACTCAATTTTCTCATGTAAAGTCCGACGCTGATCACGAATACATGTAGCTCTTTTCAAAATTTCAATTAGATCAAAAGTTATTGCAATAAAAAGTTTTCACATTTTATGGATATTTGGCAGGGGAGACGTCATGAACAGGGAAAAATTTCTAACTCCTATTCCAACCAAACTCAATTTTCTCATGTAAAGTCCGACGCTGATCACGAATACATGTAGCTCTTTTCAAAATTTCAATTAGATCAAAAGTTATTGCAATAAAAAGTTTTCACATTTTATGGATATTTGGCAGGGGAGACGTCATGAACAGGGAAAAAATTTCTAACTCCTATTCCAACCAAACTCAATTTTCTCATGTAAAGTCCGACGCTGATCACGAATACATGTAGCTCTTTTCAAAATTTCAATTAGATCAAAAGTTATTGCAATAAAAAGTTTTCACATTTTATGGATATTTGGCAGGGGAGACGTCATGAACAGGGAAAAAATTTCTAACTCCTATTCCAACCAAACTCAATTTTCTCATGTAAAGTCCGACGCTGATCACGAATACATGTAGCTCTTTTCAAAATTTCAATTAGATCAAAAGTTATTGCAATAAAAAGTTTTCACATTTTATGGATATTTGGCAGGGGAGACGTCATGAACAGGGAAAAAATTTCTAACTCCTATTCCAACCAAACTCAATTTTCTCATGTAAAGTCCGACGCTGATCACGAATACATGTAGCTCTTTTCAAAATTTCAATTAGATCAAAAGTTATTGCAATAAAAAGTTTTCACATTTTATGGATATTTGGCAGGGGAGACGTCATGAACAGGGAAAAAATTTCTAACTCCTATTCCAACCAAACTCAATTTTCTCATGTAAAGTCCGACGCTGATCACGAATACATGTAGCTCTTTTCAAAATTTCAATTAGATCAAAAGTTATTGCAATAAAAAGTTTTCACATTTTATGGATATTTGGCAGGGGAGACGTCATGAACAGGGAAAAAATTTCTAACTCCTATTCCAACCAAACTCAATTTTCTCATGTAAAGTCCGACGCTGATCACGAATACATGTAGCTCTTTTCAAAATTTCAATTAGATCAAAAGTTATTGCAATAAAAAGTTTTCACATTTTATGGATATTTGGCAGGGGAGACGTCATGAACAGGGAAAAAATTTCTAACTCCTATTCCAACCAAACTCAATTTTCTCATGTAAAGTCCGACGCTGATCACGAATACATGTAGCTCTTTTCAAAATTTCAATTAGATCAAAAGTTATTGCAATAAAAAGTTTTCACATTTTATGGATATTTGGCAGGGGAGACGTCATGAACAGGGAAAAAATTTCTAACTCCTATTCCAACCAAACTCAATTTTCTCATGTAAAGTCCGACGCTGATCACGAATACATGTAGCTCTTTTCAAAATTTCAATTAGATCAAAAGTTATTGCAATAAAAAGTTTTCACATTTTATGGATATTTGGCAGGGGAGACGTCATGAACAGGGAAAAAATTTCTAACTCCTATTCCAACCAAACTCAATTTTCTCATGTAAAGTCCGACGCTGATCACGAATACATGTAGCTCTTTTCAAAATTTCAATTAGATCAAAAGTTATTGCAATAAAAAGTTTTCACATTTTATGGATATTTGGCAGGGGAGACGTCATGAACAGGGAAAAAATTTCTAACTCCTATTCCAACCAAACTCAATTTTCTCATGTAAAGTCCGACGCTGATCACGAATACATGTAGCTCTTTTCAAAATTTCAATTAGATCAAAAGTTATTGCAATAAAAAGTTTTCACATTTTATGGATATTTGGCAGGGGAGACGTCATGAACAGGGAAAAAATTTCTAACTCCTATTCCAACCAAACTCAATTTTCTCATGTAAAGTCCGACGCTGATCACGAATACATGTAGCTCTTTTCAAAATTTCAATTAGATCAAAAGTTATTGCAATAAAAAGTTTTCACATTTTATGGATATTTGGCAGGGGAGACGTCATGAACAGGGAAAAAATTTCTAACTCCTATTCCAACCAAACTCAATTTTCTCATGTAAAGTCCGACGCTGATCACGAATACATGTAGCTCTTTTCAAAATTTCAATTAGATCAAAAGTTATTGCAATAAAAAGTTTTCACATTTTATGGATATTTGGCAGGGGAGACGTCATGAACAGGGAAAAAATTTCTAACTCCTATTCCAACCAAACTCAATTTTCTCATGTAAAGTCCGACGCTGATCACGAATACATGTAGCTCTTTTCAAAATTTCAATTAGATCAAAAGTTATTGCAATAAAAAGTTTTCACATTTTATGGATATTTGGCAGGGGAGACGTCATGAACAGGGAAAAAATTTCTAACTCCTATTCCAACCAAACTCAATTTTCTCATGTAAAGTCCGACGCTGATCACGAATACATGTAGCTCTTTTCAAAATTTCAATTAGATCAAAAGTTATTGCAATAAAAAGTTTTCACATTTTATGGATATTTGGCAGGGGAGACGTCATGAACAGGGAAAAAATTTCTAACTCCTATTCCAACCAAACTCAATTTTCTCATGTAAAGTCCGACGCTGATCACGAATACATGTAGCTCTTTTCAAAATTTCAATTAGATCAAAAGTTATTGCAATAAAAAGTTTTCACATTTTATGGATATTTGGCAGGGGAGACGTCATGAACAGGGAAAAAATTTCTAACTCCTATTCCAACCAAACTCAATTTTCTCATGTAAAATCCGACGCTGATCACGAATACATGTAGCTCTTTTCAAAATTTCAATTAGATCAAAAGTTATTGCAATAAAAAGTTTTCACATTTTATGGATATTTGGCAGGGGAGACGTCATGAACAGGGAAAAAATTTCTAACTCCTATTCCAACCAAACTCAATTTTCTGATGTAAAGTCCGACGCTGATCACGAATACATGTAGCTCTTTTCAAAATTTCAATTAGATCAAAAGTTATTGCAATAAAAAGTTTTCACATTTTATGGATATTTGGCAGGGGAGACGTCATGAACAGGGAAAAAATTTCTAACTCCTATTCCAACCAAACTCAATTTTCTCATGTAAAGTCCGACGCTGATCACGAATACATGTAGCTCTTTTCAAAATTTCAATTAGATCAAAAGTTATTGCAATAAAAAGTTTTCACATTTTATGGATATTTGGCAGGGGAGACGTCATGAACAGGGAAAAAATTTCTAACTCCTATTCCAACCAAACTCAATTTTCTCATGTAAAGTCCGACGCTGATCACGAATACATGTAGCTCTTTTCAAAATTTCAATTAGATCAAAAGTTATTGCAATAAAAAGTTTTCACATTTTATGGATATTTGGCAGGGGAGACGTCATGAACAGGGAAAAAATTTCTAACTCCTATTCCAACCAAACTCAATTTTCTCATGTAAAGTCCGACGCTGATCACGAATACATGTAGCTCTTTTCAAAATTTCAATTAGATCAAAAGTTATTGCAATAAAAAGTTTTCACATTTTATGGATATTTGGCAGGGGAGACGTCATGAACAGGGAAAAAATTTCTAACTCCTATTCCAACCAAACTCAATTTTCTCATGTAAAGTCCGACGCTGATCACGAATACATGTAGCTCTTTTCAAAATTTCAATTAGATCAAAAGTTATTGCAATAAAAAGTTTTCACATTTTATGGATATTTGGCAGGGGAGACGTCATGAACAGGGAAAAAATTTCTAACTCCTATTCCAACCAAACTCAATTTTCTCATGTAAAGTCCGACGCTGATCACGAATACATGTAGCTCTTTTCAAAATTTCAATTAGATCAAAAGTTATTGCAATAAAAAGTTTTCACATTTTATGGATATTTGGCAGGGAGACGTCATGAACAGGGAAAAAATTTCTAACTCCTATTCCAACCAAACTCAATTTTCTCATGTAAAGTCCGACGCTGATCACGAATACATGTAGCTCTTTTCAAAATTTCAATTAGATCAAAAGTTATTGCAATAAAAAGTTTTCACATTTTATGGATATTTGGCAGGGGAGACGTCATGAACAGGGAAAAAATTTCTAACTCCTATTCCAACCAAACTCAATTTTCTCATGTAAAGTCCGACGCTGATCACGAATACATGTAGCTCTTTTCAAAATTTCAATTAGATCAAAAGTTATTGCAATAAAAAGTTTTCACATTTTATGGATATTTGGCAGGGAGACGTCATGAACAGGGAAAAATTTCTAACTCCTATTCCAACCAACTCAATTTTCTCATGTAAAGTCCGACGCTGATCACGAATACATGTAGCTCTTTTCAAAATTTCAATTAGATCAAAAGTTATTGCAATAAAAAGTTTTCACATTTTATGGATATTTGGCAGGGGAGACGTCATGAACAGGGAAAAAATTTCTAACTCCTATTCCAACCAAACTCAATTTTCTCATGTAAAGTCCGACGCTGATCACGAATACATGTAGCTCTTTTCAAAATTTCAATTAGATCAAAAGTTATTGCAATAAAAAGTTTTCACATTTTATGGATATTTGGCAGGGGAGACGTCATGAACAGGGAAAAAATTTCTAACTCCTATTCCAACCAAACTCAATTTTCTGATGTAAAGTCCGACGCTGATCACGAATACATGTAGCTCTTTTCAAAATTTCAATTAGATCAAAAGTTATTGCAATAAAAAGTTTTCACATTTTATGGATATTTGGCAGGGGAGACGTCATGAACAGGGAAAAAATTTCTAACTCCTATTCCAACCAAACTCAATTTTCTCATGTAAAGTCCGACGCTGATCACGAATACATGTAGCTCTTTTCAAAATTTCAATTAGATCAAAAGTTATTGCAATAAAAAGTTTTCACATTTTATGGATATTTGGCAGGGAGACGTCATGAACAGGGAAAAAATTTCTAACTCCTATTCCAACCAAACTCAATTTTCTCATGTAAAGTCCGACGCTGATCACGAATACATGTAGCTCTTTTCAAAATTTCAATTAGATCAAAAGTTATTGCAATAAAAAGTTTTCACATTTTATGGATATTTGGCAGGGGAGACGTCATGAACAGGGAAAAAATTTCTAACTCCTATTCCAACCAAACTCAATTTTCTCATGTAAAGTCCGACGCTGATCACGAATACATGTAGCTCTTTTCAAAATTTCAATTAGATCAAAAGTTATTGCAATAAAAAGTTTTCACATTTTATGGATATTTGGCAGGGGAGACGTCATGAACAGGGAAAAAATTTCTAACTCCTATTCCAACCAAACTCAATTTTCTCATGTAAAGTCCGACGCTGATCACGAATACATGTAGCTCTTTTCAAAATTTCAATTAGATCAAAAGTTATTGCAATAAAAAGTTTTCACATTTTATGGATATTTGGCAGGGAGACGTCATGAACAGGGAAAAAATTTCTAACTCCTATTCCAACCAAACTCAATTTTCTCATGTAAAGTCCGACGCTGATCACGAATACATGTAGCTCTTTTCAAAATTTCAATTAGATCAAAAGTTATTGCAATAAAAAGTTTTCACATTTTATGGATATTTGGCAGGGGAGACGTCATGAACAGGGAAAAAATTTCTAACTCCTATTCCAACCAAACTCAATTTTCTCATGTAAAGTCCGACGCTGATCACGAATACATGTAGCTCTTTTCAAAATTTCAATTAGATCAAAAGTTATTGCAATAAAAAGTTTTCACATTTTATGGATATTTGGCAGGGGAGACGTCATGAACAGGGAAAAAATTTCTAACTCCTATTCCAACCAAACTCAATTTTCTCATGTAAAGTCCGACGCTGATCACGAATACATGTAGCTCTTTTCAAAATTTCAATTAGATCAAAAGTTATTGCAATAAAAAGTTTTCACATTTTATGGATATTTGGCAGGGGAGACGTCATGAACAGGGAAAAAATTTCTAACTCCTATTCCAACCAAACTCAATTTTCTCATGTAAAGTCCGACGCTGATCACGAATACATGTAGCTCTTTTCAAAATTTCAATTAGATCAAAAGTTATTGCAATAAAAAGTTTTCACATTTTATGGATATTTGGCAGGGGAGACGTCATGAACAGGGAAAAAATTTCTAACTCCTATTCCAACCAAACTCAATTTTCTCATGTAAAGTCCGACGCTGATCACGAATACATGTAGCTCTTTTCAAAATTTCAATTAGATCAAAAGTTATTGCAATAAAAAGTTTTCACATTTTATGGATATTTGGCAGGGGAGACGTCATGAACAGGGAAAAAATTTCTAACTCCTATTCCAACCAAACTCAATTTTCTCATGTAAAGTCCGACGCTGATCACGAATACATGTAGCTCTTTTCAAAATTTCAATTAGATCAAAAGTTATTGCAATAAAAAGTTTTCACATTTTATGGATATTTGGCAGGGAGACGTCATGAACAGGGAAAAAATTTCTAACTCCTATTCCAACCAAACTCAATTTTCTCATGTAAAGTCCGACGCTGATCACGAATACATGTAGCTCTTTTCAAAATTTCAATTAGATCAAAAGTTATTGCAATAAAAAGTTTTCACATTTTATGGATATTTGGCAGGGGAGACGTCATGAACAGGGAAAAAATTTCTAACTCCTATTCCAACCAAACTCAATTTTCTCATGTAAAGTCCGACGCTGATCACGAATACATGTAGCTCTTTTCAAAATTTCAATTAGATCAAAAGTTATTGCAATAAAAAGTTTTCACATTTTATGGATATTTGGCAGGGGAGACGTCATGAACAGGGAAAAAATTTCTAACTCCTATTCCAACCAAACTCAATTTTCTCATGTAAAGTCCGACGCTGATCACGAATACATGTAGCTCTTTTCAAAATTTCAATTAGATCAAAAGTTATTGCAATAAAAAGTTTTCACATTTTATGGATATTTGGCAGGGAGACGTCATGAACAGGGAAAAAATTTCTAACTCCTATTCCAACCAAACTCAATTTTCTCATGTAAAGTCCGACGCTGATCACGAATACATGTAGCTCTTTTCAAAATTTCAATTAGATCAAAAGTTATTGCAATAAAAAGTTTTCACATTTTATGGATATTTGGCAGGGGAGACGTCATGAACAGGGAAAAAATTTCTAACTCCTATTCCAACCAAACTCAATTTTCTCATGTAAAGTCCGACGCTGATCACGAATACATGTAGCTCTTTTCAAAATTTCAATTAGATCAAAAGTTATTGCAATAAAAAGTTTTCACATTTTATGGATATTTGGCAGGGAGACGTCATGAACAGGGAAAAAATTTCTAACTCCTATTCCAACCAAACTCAATTTTCTCATGTAAAGTCCGACGCTGATCACGAATACATGTAGCTCTTTTCAAAATTTCAATTAGATCAAAAGTTATTGCAATAAAAAGTTTTCACATTTTATGGATATTTGGCAGGGGAGACGTCATGAACAGGGAAAAAATTTCTAACTCCTATTCCAACCAAACTCAATTTTCTCATGTAAAGTCCGACGCTGATCACGAATACATGTAGCTCTTTTCAAAATTTCAATTAGATCAAAAGTTATTGCAATAAAAAGTTTTCACATTTTATGGATATTTGGCAGGGGAGACGTCATGAACAGGGAAAAAATTTCTAACTCCTATTCCAACCAAACTCAATTTTCTCATGTAAAGTCCGACGCTGATCACGAATACATGTAGCTCTTTTCAAAATTTCAATTAGATCAAAAGTTATTGCAATAAAAAGTTTTCACATTTTATGGATATTTGGCAGGGGAGACGTCATGAACAGGGAAAAAATTTCTAACTCCTATTCCAACCAAACTCAATTTTCTCATGTAAAGTCCGACGCTGATCACGAATACATGTAGCTCTTTTCAAAATTTCAATTAGATCAAAAGTTATTGCAATAAAAAGTTTTCACATTTTATGGATATTTGGCAGGGGAGACGTCATGAACAGGGAAAAAATTTCTAACTCCTATTCCAACCAAACTCAATTTTCTCATGTAAAGTCCGACGCTGATCACGAATACATGTAGCTCTTTTCAAAATTTCAATTAGATCAAAAGTTATTGCAATAAAAAGTTTTCACATTTTATGGATATTTGGCAGGGAGACGTCATGAACAGGGAAAAAATTTCTAACTCCTATTCCAACCAAACTCAATTTTCTCATGTAAAGTCCGACGCTGATCACGAATACATGTAGCTCTTTTCAAAATTTCAATTAGATCAAAAGTTATTGCAATAAAAAGTTTTCACATTTTATGGATATTTGGCAGGGGAGACGTCATGAACAGGGAAAAAATTTCTAACTCCTATTCCAACCAAACTCAATTTTCTGATGTAAAGTCCGACGCTGATCACGAATACATGTAGCTCTTTTCAAAATTTCAATTAGATCAAAAGTTATTGCAATAAAAAGTTTTCACATTTTATGGATATTTGGCAGGGGAGACGTCATGAACAGGGAAAAAATTTCTAACTCCTATTCCAACCAAACTCAATTTTCTCATGTAAAGTCCGACGCTGATCACGAATACATGTAGCTCTTTTCAAAATTTCAATTAGATCAAAAGTTATTGCAATAAAAAGTTTTCACATTTTATGGATATTTGGCAGGGGAGACGTCATGAACAGGGAAAAAATTTCTAACTCCTATTCCAACCAAACTCAATTTTCTCATGTAAAGTCCGACGCTGATCACGAATACATGTAGCTCTTTTCAAAATTTCAATTAGATCAAAAGTTATTGCAATAAAAAGTTTTCACATTTTATGGATATTTGGCAGGGAGACGTCATGAACAGGGAAAAAATTTCTAACTCCTATTCCAACCAAACTCAATTTTCTCATGTAAAGTCCGACGCTGATCACGAATACATGTAGCTCTTTTCAAAATTTCAATTAGATCAAAAGTTATTGCAATAAAAAGTTTTCACATTTTATGGATATTTGGCAGGGGAGACGTCATGAACAGGGAAAAAATTTCTAACTCCTATTCCAACCAAACTCAATTTTCTCATGTAAAGTCCGACGCTGATCACGAATACATGTAGCTCTTTTCAAAATTTCAATTAGATCAAAAGTTATTGCAATAAAAAGTTTTCACATTTTATGGATATTTGGCAGGGGAGACGTCATGAACAGGGAAAAAATTTCTAACTCCTATTCCAACCAAACTCAATTTTCTCATGTAAAGTCCGACGCTGATCACGAATACATGTAGCTCTTTTCAAAATTTCAATTAGATCAAAAGTTATTGCAATAAAAAGTTTTCACATTTTATGGATATTTGGCAGGGAGACGTCATGAACAGGGAAAAAATTTCTAACTCCTATTCCAACCAAACTCAATTTTCTCATGTAAAGTCCGACGCTGATCACGAATACATGTAGCTCTTTTCAAAATTTCAATTAGATCAAAAGTTATTGCAATAAAAAGTTTTCACATTTTATGGATATTTGGCAGGGGAGACGTCATGAACAGGGAAAAAATTTCTAACTCCTATTCCAACCAAACTCAATTTTCTCATGTAAAGTCCGACGCTGATCACGAATACATGTAGCTCTTTTCAAAATTTCAATTAGATCAAAAGTTATTGCAATAAAAAGTTTTCACATTTTATGGATATTTGGCAGGGAGACGTCATGAACAGGGAAAAAATTTCTAACTCCTATTCCAACCAAACTCAATTTTCTCATGTAAAGTCCGACGCTGATCACGAATACATGTAGCTCTTTTCAAAATTTCAATTAGATCAAAAGTTATTGCAATAAAAAGTTTTCACATTTTATGGATATTTGGCAGGGGAGACGTCATGAACAGGGAAAAAATTTCTAACTCCTATTCCAACCAAACTCAATTTTCTCATGTAAAGTCCGACGCTGATCACGAATACATGTAGCTCTTTTCAAAATTTCAATTAGATCAAAAGTTATTGCAATAAAAAGTTTTCACATTTTATGGATATTTGGCAGGGGAGACGTCATGAACAGGGAAAAAATTTCTAACTCCTATTCCAACCAAACTCAATTTTCTCATGTAAAGTCCGACGCTGATCACGAATACATGTAGCTCTTTTCAAAATTTCAATTAGATCAAAAGTTATTGCAATAAAAAGTTTTCACATTTTATGGATATTTGGCAGGGGAGACGTCATGAACAGGGAAAAAATTTCTAACTCCTATTCCAACCAAACTCAATTTTCTCATGTAAAGTCCGACGCTGATCACGAATACATGTAGCTCTTTTCAAAATTTCAATTAGATCAAAAGTTATTGCAATAAAAAGTTTTCACATTTTATGGATATTTGGCAGGGGAGACGTCATGAACAGGGAAAAAATTTCTAACTCCTATTCCAACCAAACTCAATTTTCTCATGTAAAGTCCGACGCTGATCACGAATACATGTAGCTCTTTTCAAAATTTCAATTAGATCAAAAGTTATTGCAATAAAAAGTTTTCACATTTTATGGATATTTGGCAGGGGAGACGTCATGAACAGGGAAAAAATTTCTAACTCCTATTCCAACCAAACTCAATTTTCTCATGTAAAGTCCGACGCTGATCACGAATACATGTAGCTCTTTTCAAAATTTCAATTAGATCAAAAGTTATTGCAATAAAAAGTTTTCACATTTTATGGATATTTGGCAGGGGAGACGTCATGAACAGGGAAAAAATTTCTAACTCCTATTCCAACCAAACTCAATTTTCTCATGTAAAGTCCGACGCTGATCACGAATACATGTAGCTCTTTTCAAAATTTCAATTAGATCAAAAGTTATTGCAATAAAAAGTTTTCACATTTTATGGATATTTGGCAGGGGAGACGTCATGAACAGGGAAAAAATTTCTAACTCCTATTCCAACCAAACTCAATTTTCTCATGTAAAGTCCGACGCTGATCACGAATACATGTAGCTCTTTTCAAAATTTCAATTAGATCAAAAGTTATTGCAATAAAAAGTTTTCACATTTTATGGATATTTGGCAGGGAGACGTCATGAACAGGGAAAAAATTTCTAACTCCTATTCCAACCAAACTCAATTTTCTCATGTAAAGTCCGACGCTGATCACGAATACATGTAGCTCTTTTCAAAATTTCAATTAGATCAAAAGTTATTGCAATAAAAAGTTTTCACATTTTATGGATATTTGGCAGGGAGACGTCATGAACAGGGAAAAAATTTCTAACTCCTATTCCAACCAAACTCAATTTTCTCATGTAAAGTCCGACGCTGATCACGAATACATGTAGCTCTTTTCAAAATTTCAATTAGATCAAAAGTTATTGCAATAAAAAGTTTTCACATTTTATGGATATTTGGCAGGGGAGACGTCATGAACAGGGAAAAAATTTCTAACTCCTATTCCAACCAAACTCAATTTTCTCATGTAAAGTCCGACGCTGATCACGAATACATGTAGCTCTTTTCAAAATTTCAATTAGATCAAAAGTTATTGCAATAAAAAGTTTTCACATTTTATGGATATTTGGCAGGGGAGACGTCATGAACAGGGAAAAAATTTCTAACTCCTATTCCAACCAAACTCAATTTTCTCATGTAAAGTCCGACGCTGATCACGAATACATGTAGCTCTTTTCAAAATTTCAATTAGATCAAAAGTTATTGCAATAAAAAGTTTTCACATTTTATGGATATTTGGCAGGGGAGACGTCATGAACAGGGAAAAAATTTCTAACTCCTATTCCAACCAAACTCAATTTTCTCATGTAAAGTCCGACGCTGATCACGAATACATGTAGCTCTTTTCAAAATTTCAATTAGATCAAAAGTTATTGCAATAAAAAGTTTTCACATTTTATGGATATTTGGCAGGGGAGACGTCATGAACAGGGAAAAAATTTCTAACTCCTATTCCAACCAAACTCAATTTTCTCATGTAAAGTCCGACGCTGATCACGAATACATGTAGCTCTTTTCAAAATTTCAATTAGATCAAAAGTTATTGCAATAAAAAGTTTTCACATTTTATGGATATTTGGCAGGGGAGACGTCATGAACAGGGAAAAAATTTCTAACTCCTATTCCAACCAAACTCAATTTTCTCATGTAAAGTCCGACGCTGATCACGAATACATGTAGCTCTTTTCAAAATTTCAATTAGATCAAAAGTTATTGCAATAAAAAGTTTTCACATTTTATGGATATTTGGCAGGGGAGACGTCATGAACAGGGAAAAAATTTCTAACTCCTATTCCAACCAAACTCAATTTTCTCATGTAAAGTCCGACGCTGATCACGAATACATGTAGCTCTTTTCAAAATTTCAATTAGATCAAAAGTTATTGCAATAAAAAGTTTTCACATTTTATGGATATTTGGCAGGGGAGACGTCATGAACAGGGAAAAAATTTCTAACTCCTATTCCAACCAAACTCAATTTTCTCATGTAAAGTCCGACGCTGATCACGAATACATGTAGCTCTTTTCAAAATTTCAATTAGATCAAAAGTTATTGCAATAAAAAGTTTTCACATTTTATGGATATTTGGCAGGGGAGACGTCATGAACAGGGAAAAAATTTCTAACTCCTATTCCAACCAAACTCAATTTTCTCATGTAAAGTCCGACGCTGATCACGAATACATGTAGCTCTTTTCAAAATTTCAATTAGATCAAAAGTTATTGCAATAAAAAGTTTTCACATTTTATGGATATTTGGCAGGGAGACGTCATGAACAGGGAAAAAATTTCTAACTCCTATTCCAACCAAACTCAATTTTCTCATGTAAAGTCCGACGCTGATCACGAATACATGTAGCTCTTTTCAAAATTTCAATTAGATCAAAAGTTATTGCAATAAAAAGTTTTCACATTTTATGGATATTTGGCAGGGGAGACGTCATGAACAGGGAAAAAATTTCTAACTCCTATTCCAACCAAACTCAATTTTCTCATGTAAAGTCCGACGCTGATCACGAATACATGTAGCTCTTTTCAAAATTTCAATTAGATCAAAAGTTATTGCAATAAAAAGTTTTCACATTTTATGGATATTTGGCAGGGGAGACGTCATGAACAGGGAAAAAATTTCTAACTCCTATTCCAACCAAACTCAATTTTCTGATGTAAAGTCCGACGCTGATCACGAATACATGTAGCTCTTTTCAAAATTTCAATTAGATCAAAAGTTATTGCAATAAAAAGTTTTCACATTTTATGGATATTTGGCAGGGGAGACGTCATGAACAGGGAAAAAATTTCTAACTCCTATTCCAACCAAACTCAATTTTCTCATGTAAAGTCCGACGCTGATCACGAATACATGTAGCTCTTTTCAAAATTTCAATTAGATCAAAAGTTATTGCAATAAAAAGTTTTCACATTTTATGGATATTTGGCAGGGGAGACGTCATGAACAGGGAAAAAATTTCTAACTCCTATTCCAACCAAACTCAATTTTCTCATGTAAAGTCCGACGCTGATCACGAATACATGTAGCTCTTTTCAAAATTTCAATTAGATCAAAAGTTATTGCAATAAAAAGTTTTCACATTTTATGGATATTTGGCAGGGAGACGTCATGAACAGGGAAAAAATTTCTAACTCCTATTCCAACCAAACTCAATTTTCTCATGTAAAGTCCGACGCTGATCACGAATACATGTAGCTCTTTTCAAAATTTCAATTAGATCAAAAGTTATTGCAATAAAAAGTTTTCACATTTTATGGATATTTGGCAGGGGAGACGTCATGAACAGGGAAAAAATTTCTAACTCCTATTCCATCCAAACTCAATTTTCTCATGTAAAGTCCGACGCTGATCACGAATACATGTAGCTCTTTTCAAAATTTCAATTAGATCAAAAGTTATTGCAATAAAAAGTTTTCACATTTTATGGATATTTGGCAGGGGAGACGTCATGAACAGGGAAAAAATTTCTAACTCCTATTCCAACCAAACTCAATTTTCTCATGTAAAGTCCGACGCTGATCACGAATACATGTAGCTCTTTTCAAAATTTCAATTAGATCAAAAGTTATTGCAATAAAAAGTTTTCACATTTTATGGATATTTGGCAGGGGAGACGTCATGAACAGGGAAAAAATTTCTAACTCCTATTCCAACCAAACTCAATTTTCTCATGTAAAGTCCGACGCTGATCACGAATACATGTAGCTCTTTTCAAAATTTCAATTAGATCAAAAGTTATTGCAATAAAAAGTTTTCACATTTTATGGATATTTGGCAGGGGAGACGTCATGAACAGGGAAAAAATTTCTAACTCCTATTCCAACCAAACTCAATTTTCTCATGTAAAGTCCGACGCTGATCACGAATACATGTAGCTCTTTTCAAAATTTCAATTAGATCAAAAGTTATTGCAATAAAAAGTTTTCACATTTTATGGATATTTGGCAGGGGAGACGTCATGAACAGGGAAAAAATTTCTAACTCCTATTCCAACCAAACTCAATTTTCTCATGTAAAGTCCGACGCTGATCACGAATACATGTAGCTCTTTTCAAAATTTCAATTAGATCAAAAGTTATTGCAATAAAAAGTTTTCACATTTTATGGATATTTGGCAGGGGAGACGTCATGAACAGGGAAAAAATTTCTAACTCCTATTCCAACCAAACTCAATTTTCTCATGTAAAGTCCGACGCTGATCACGAATACATGTAGCTCTTTTCAAAATTTCAATTAGATCAAAAGTTATTGCAATAAAAAGTTTTCACATTTTATGGATATTTGGCAGGGGAGACGTCATGAACAGGGAAAAAATTTCTAACTCCTATTCCAACCAAACTCAATTTTCTCATGTAAAGTCCGACGCTGATCACGAATACATGTAGCTCTTTTCAAAATTTCAATTAGATCAAAAGTTATTGCAATAAAAAGTTTTCACATTTTATGGATATTTGGCAGGGGAGACGTCATGAACAGGGAAAAAATTTCTAACTCCTATTCCAACCAAACTCAATTTTCTCATGTAAAGTCCGACGCTGATCACGAATACATGTAGCTCTTTTCAAAATTTCAATTAGATCAAAAGTTATTGCAATAAAAAGTTTTCACATTTTATGGATATTTGGCAGGGGAGACGTCATGAACAGGGAAAAAATTTCTAACTCCTATTCCAACCAAACTCAATTTTCTCATGTAAAGTCCGACGCTGATCACGAATACATGTAGCTCTTTTCAAAATTTCAATTAGATCAAAAGTTATTGCAATAAAAAGTTTTCACATTTTATGGATATTTGGCAGGGGAGACGTCATGAACAGGGAAAAAATTTCTAACTCCTATTCCAACCAAACTCAATTTTCTCATGTAAAGTCCGACGCTGATCACGAATACATGTAGCTCTTTTCAAAATTTCAATTAGATCAAAAGTTATTGCAATAAAAAGTTTTCACATTTTATGGATATTTGGCAGGGAGACGTCATGAACAGGGAAAAAATTTCTAACTCCTATTCCAACCAAACTCAATTTTCTCATGTAAAGTCCGACGCTGATCACGAATACATGTAGCTCTTTTCAAAATTTCAATTAGATCAAAAGTTATTGCAATAAAAAGTTTTCACATTTTATGGATATTTGGCAGGGAGACGTCATGAACAGGGAAAAAATTTCTAACTCCTATTCCAACCAAACTCAATTTTCTCATGTAAAGTCCGACGCTGATCACGAATACATGTAGCTCTTTTCAAAATTTCAATTAGATCAAAAGTTATTGCAATAAAAAGTTTTCACATTTTATGGATATTTGGCAGGGGAGACGTCATGAACAGGGAAAAAATTTCTAACTCCTATTCCAACCAAACTCAATTTTCTCATGTAAAGTCCGACGCTGATCACGAATACATGTAGCTCTTTTCAAAATTTCAATTAGATCAAAAGTTATTGCAATAAAAAGTTTTCACATTTTATGGATATTTGGCAGGGGAGACGTCATGAACAGGGAAAAAATTTCTAACTCCTATTCCAACCAAACTCAATTTTCTCATGTAAAGTCCGACGCTGATCACGAATACATGTAGCTCTTTTCAAAATTTCAATTAGATCAAAAGTTATTGCAATAAAAAGTTTTCACATTTTATGGATATTTGGCAGGGGAGACGTCATGAACAGGGAAAAAATTTCTAACTCCTATTCCAACCAAACTCAATTTTCTGATGTAAAATCCGACGCTGATCACGAATACATGTAGCTCTTTTCAAAATTTCAATTAGATCAAAAGTTATTGCAATAAAAAGTTTTCACATTTTATGGATATTTGGCAGGGGAGACGTCATGAACAGGGAAAAAATTTCTAACTCCTATTCCAACCAAACTCAATTTTCTCATGTAAAGTCCGACGCTGATCACGAATACATGTAGCTCTTTTCAAAATTTCAATTAGATCAAAAGTTATTGCAATAAAAAGTTTTCACATTTTATGGATATTTGGCAGGGGAGACGTCATGAACAGGGAAAAAATTTCTAACTCCTATTCCAACCAAACTCAATTTTCTCATGTAAAGTCCGACGCTGATCACGAATACATGTAGCTCTTTTCAAAATTTCAATTAGATCAAAAGTTATTGCAATAAAAAGTTTTCACATTTTATGGATATTTGGCAGGGAGACGTCATGAACAGGGAAAAAATTTCTAACTCCTATTCCAACCAAACTCAATTTTCTCATGTAAAGTCCGACGCTGATCACGAATACATGTAGCTCTTTTCAAAATTTCAATTAGATCAAAAGTTATTGCAATAAAAAGTTTTCACATTTTATGGATATTTGGCAGGGGAGACGTCATGAACAGGGAAAAAATTTCTAACTCCTATTCCAACCAAACTCAATTTTCTCATGTAAAGTCCGACGCTGATCACGAATACATGTAGCTCTTTTCAAAATTTCAATTAGATCAAAAGTTATTGCAATAAAAAGTTTTCACATTTTATGGATATTTGGCAGGGAGACGTCATGAACAGGGAAAAAATTTCTAACTCCTATTCCAACCAAACTCAATTTTCTGATGTAAAGTCCGACGCTGATCACGAATACATGTAGCTCTTTTCAAAATTTCAATTG
>BMAO01007185.1:0-20731 GCA_019973975.1 Trichonephila clavata
GCAAAACCTTCAGGCATGCCAATGGGGATTGATGAGGGGCGTGGAGTAGTCCCACCATGGAGTTTAAAAGGTTCGACCCAGCGAAAGAGAGGGGGACTCCCGAGATCGACCCCTGACAGTATCCGGAGGACTAAGAAGGAAGCGCGAGGCGAGTGCCTATGGTAGAGAAAATCGACCATCTAATTCTCATACTGCGTATCCTGTAGACCTGATGCCCGGATAAGAAGCAAGAAGTGGATACGGATGCAACAGGCTGGCTAAATAGATCTAGCACCTGAGAGTGACTTTTTTTCTCTTCCCAATGATCTTCTAAATGTTAAAAAATGAAATAAATCAATTTTTGATCACAGTAAAAAGTATTCTTAATAGTTAGCCTGGCATCAAAATCACGCTCCCTAGTCTCACGACACCACATAACCCTGTATATATATATACACAACATAAAATGAGTAGTGTTAGATAAATCTTAAGAGCGTAAATATCCGCAAGCATATAAAGCGTATGTGATTGCATGTTAGCTGCTGCCAAATGTTAAACCCAAATTATCCCAAAATTAAAAAAAAAATATTAATAAGATAATCTCCTACATAATAGGTATATTAAAATAATGCAAAAATATATAATAATACTAAATACATATAAGGAGATAAAGTACAAGATATCAACAACATAAGTATAAGAAATTTTACATACTAACATGATGCATGTGCTATTGTTTGCAGCCTGGTCTGATTTGGTGTTGCTTGTCTGTGAATTTAAATGATTTTAAGCAAATAGAACATTGTTTGTGTTACTGTGTTTTGATGTTTATGATTTCTTTTAAATACAAATTTATACATGATAATATTTTTTGATATTATCAAACCATGCTGGCAACATCGAGTAAACCTACATAAATTAAATTCTAAAAAAGGGAATGCAGTGACAGGAATATGGAGTGCATAGTCAAAAAATAATGAGAAAAATAATAAGTAATTTAAATACAAATAATCAATAAAAAAAAAAAAACTAATTTTTATTATTTAATTTTTTAAACTTTATTATTAATTTTTAATATTTGAGTATTTGGTAAGTTCAAGATTCATATTTTAGTATTCAAGCTTGGAATATCAGTCTACGCTTATAATGATGGCAAGCAGAAAAATATAAACAAAACACATGGTTGCCAATTCAATATCTATGAGATGTGTGGAATTAACGTTGCCAATTTAGTGTGTTATCTCGAAATTGGTATGGTAGTGATAAGAAAAAAGTAAATTTTTTTCTGCAGGAATTATGTAAAATATTACTTTCCTTGTATTTTAAGCCAATAAGAAGAAATCCCTTTTTTTACTGAGCAAAAGCATGTGTATAGCAATATGTTTGTCTCCTGTTTGCCTGATTTATAATGGTTTGTTAACCCTTGCCTCTCGCTCTCATTAAATTCACAGGGTGAAATTTCCCTCTTTATTCCTCGTGATATTTCCGGGTTGGAGCGTTGAAAAGTAACTTGCCATAAAACCTTGAAATAATCTATTTCTTAAGCCCGGAATATTTTTTTTCTTAATCTATACACCAGATGGCAGCACCAGATTATTTTTAATGTTTAGCGATAATTATTTAATCTTAGGTCAAGTACTCAGTTGAGCTCTTCGTAAAAACACGTAGGTAAAAATTCTGGACAAAAAAAAAAACTGACAAAAAATAAATATATTTTTCAATATTGTATACATTATATAGTTAGTCGGAAGTAAATCGGATTGTACTTTTAGTACTTTTTTTGTCACTGACTACAATAAAAATATTGGAGAGCAGTAGACATTGCAGACCAATATATTGGAGATTACTAAATTGCTCAAAAACGAGGTAAGAAAATATTTTTTATTTGTTAGATCAAACTATTTTGAGCTAGTACCTTATTTATGAAAAACAAGGAGGCAAAAATCACATTGATGTTCGTTTATCTTTAGTAGATGAACTTATTGAAAAGTATTCTATATCAGAAACCACTGCAAAATGAGGCAGGCCAAATTTGGAGAATAACCCCAACCGTTTGATTAAAAGACATTTTATTAGACAGATACCTCCAAACAGGGGCGGCTCAAGGGCCGGACAAACCGGACCCATGTCCGGGGCGGCATTTAGACGAAATTTGAAAATTTGTATGAAAATATTTTCTTACAAGTATTATTATTTACACTTTGGAAACCTGGAACATAATTATTTTATTTTACTCTGAATTGAAAAGCCGATCATTACTAGTAAAATTTGTATACCAACTCTTATATCTTTTATAAAAAAAATAAAAATTGTCTTGCGTGGTGATATGACTTTGAAAGTATATGAGCACCCGACCTCGGGATACAAATAGATATTCTTCTCTTGATAAGGTTTTCACTGCCTTGATATAAAGGGGAAAATGCTGATATCTCGTTTTCTTTAAGGTATAACTACATTAATGGTGACAAATGTGCACTAAACAGAATATTTCATTTGAATGTGGACCTTTTGTATTTACCTCTTATTAAGGGCTGTTCCATTTAAGTGACACCGAAAAAAGTTTTAAAGATAAGATAGAAGATGAAAAATAAAAATACCGTATTTATTCAAATCTAAGCCACACTCCTAATTCTCAACACCGTTTTCTGAAAAATAGTGTAAAATGGTTTATCAAGGTACAAGATATTTAAAAAATATTAAAAAAAGTTTTATGCGAATAAAAATGTATAATTGATTTTACCAATATCAAAATTTTTTAAATACCAACTGTAAGTACTCTAACCCTGTCAGTTTTATGTTCAATCACCTCCCCCCTGAACAAATTTTTCTACCTTCGATTCTAACTGCATCAAATTTTGAATAGCCTTAACATAGGAAAAAAGTGCAGCTTAGATTCCAGTAAATTCAGTATTTTTTTGTAAAATTTTAAGATTTCAAAGACAAGCTTGTGTGCATGTTTCTCTTTAAATAAATCAAATATAACGCTGGCTTAATAATCAATGTAACTTAGTAGATTAAAGGAACAAAGGGGAAAAGAAGTGCATGTGTCTAATCGGTGCTTTGATTTATAGTTAAAACAGAATATATATATAATAAAGTGGTTGCACCATGTGGGGGCACGTTTCTTTGGATTTACGTAAGAAATAAAAATGCTGGCCAAGGCTATCAAAATGCAGTCTTTCAAACAAATCCGTGTAATGGACTATTTTCTATAAATTTCTGTGATTACAAGATTTTATTGCTCTTTCAAACATTTATGCAGTAATTAAATTTTTTCAATTAAGAATTTTCATATACTTGAAATTGGAAAAAAATACCTGTGACTAAGGCACTTATTTACGTATCATTTATTTAAAAAATAATGTAACCTGAATTTCTAATTAAGCTAATTTGTTTAGTATTAAAAGACAAAATACACAATGTCTGGTCTGGTGGGTTTAAATTTCTGGGCATATTGTGTCAAATGCAAGGCTCATTATTGGAAGTCACTACTGTATTTTTACCATATTAAGATACGTGTTAATGAATATTTTGTTGTATTTGCTTTTATGAAAAAAGTGAACAATAAAAATAATATATTTAGTTTAATAAAGTTTCATTTGTTAATATAAATATATATATAAATTACGTACGTCATAAATAAACTCATATCAGAGAAAAATGATTTAACTGAGTAAAAAAAAACTTGGTTATCAATGAAATTATTTGAAAATGTATATCATAGTTATAGTTAAGAATACATGGATTGTAAAATTTTATTTTTGGAATAAGTTGTTATGCAGACTCGAAATTTTTTCGTAAGAGAGCTTCGGGAACAAGACATTGCACAACTTTCATTACTGTTCCAAGAATTTAAAAAAAAATTGTGGTTGATTTGTCTTGTTTATTGTAAACTTTGGTTTCTTTTTAAGCATTAATCATACGCGCGATTCATTTTTCTAAATGTTCATCATGTTAAGTCAATATAACAGATGTGTTTTTAGATATTTTTTTCTTCTCTTTTTATATACACCAAGAAAAATTTAGTAATATTATTCCGTAGTTATTTTCTTTTAAGTGATTATGTTATTTCTGATTCAAATATTCAAAAAGCATTTCTTAAAACTTATTTCCGAATATTCAATGTTTGTGAATTAGGTCAGTAACGGGTGAGATACTTCAATGTTTTCTTTCTTTTTTTTTATCTATAAAGAGAAATAAATTTATAATATTATTTTATTATTATTAATACATTTCCAATGATTTTTAATGTGTTAAAATTTAAGTGTTATTAAAAAAATTTCGAAGGGGCATTTTTAGCGGAAGCTAAAAGGCAGAATTTTATTTGACTGAGAAATGTATGTATTTATTATTATTATTTTGAATATTATTTGAGAGTATTTTTATTAGGGTTAATTTTAGGGATTATTATGATTATTAATTTCTAGTGTTATACAATGAGATTAACTGAAAATATTTTTTTTCTGGTAGTTGTATAATAACACATTTTTTGTTAGATAAAAATTCATGTAAATCCATTCTGTTTTGTACATGCCATGTATATGTGGGTTGTCAAAAAATAATTTAATTCAGATTTACTTTTTTTAATTTTGAAAAATATACTTTATTAGAATGTCTCTCCATGTATTTATCAATTATATATATATATATATTCTCAAACATTTCGATTTTTAATTCAAGTGGGTTAATCATTGATGAATTCAATTTTTTTTTTTTGAAAGCAAAACACTCTGTTCATTATCTTTATACTTTCCCTACTTAATTTAAGCATATTTTTTCAAAAATTTTAGAATGTCCGAGGAAAGTCTATCTGGTGCTCTATTAAAAAAAAAATAAGAGTTTTATTTTCGTGTTTTAGTTTATAATAAATATTTATTTACAAGTATATACTGTTATGCTGCCTTTTTCTTGGCAAGAACTATTCAAGTTTTAAAGGTATGCATTTATGAAAATTTTTTATCTTTTTAACAATTTTTTTTTTACTTTGGAGAGAGGGGCGGCATTTTTCATTTTTGTCCGTGGCGGCAAAACTGCTAGAGCCGGCCCTGCTCCAAATGATAAGAAGTGGCAACCATCAAGAGAATGCAAAGTTTGTTGTTCTAAAAAAGATGAAAACAATAAGAGATGCAAAAAGGACGGTTTGTGATTTTGGCCTTTGGATCTCATGTTTTGAAACTTATCTCACAAAAAAGTTACTGTTTATTTATATTATGCAAAAGTATAATAAAATTCCTTTAATGTTCAAAACCATATGTTTAAAAAATTTTTTCCTCTTTGTTGGAAAGCCAACATTTAGTGATTATAACCCTAAATGTTTGCTTTACTTAAAAAATTATTAAATTTCGTATTTCAAGCTGAAAATTAGTCCAAATAATAAAAATGAATACATATATTGAGCATGTACTTAGTTTTATATAATTTTCTTGAATAAAAAAAATAGGTTCTTTTAGGACAGTTTTCTTCAAAATTATCCGATCATTAAGGGGTTAAAGCTTAGTACTTTACAACTTATGAATGTTTAATTATGAATATTAATTTACCTGCTATTAAGCCACCAATAATAGCTCCCAGTGGAAGAAAACTACCAATCCATGATATTTCATTATCATCAGGATTCAATTTGCCAGTTTTCATGCTTTCAGTAGCAGTAGATGAATAAGTGGATGCAAGTCCAACAGTAATAGCATTTATAAGAACAGCTATATTAGCAAAATTCAATCTTCTATTAACCATTTTGAGATCTTCAAGAAAGTACTAAAAAATAAAATATAAGTAGTAATCACACAAATGAATGTTACAAGAATAAACACATGTTAGTACTGTTTTAAATATAAATGCAACAATGAATTTTTTTATAGATAAATATATATTTTAATATTCTACTTAATGGAATTGCATTTCAGTAAATTTAATGAACAACTCAAATTAAAAAGAAGAGAATTTAGCAGTTAAAATATAATATGCAAATGTAAATTTTATTTTAAAAATTAAGAATAAAAGGTAATGCTCATAAATATTATATGATTTAAAGTACAGTTGAACCTCTATTTAACAAAATCTTAAAATCCCGAAAAAAAGTTCATTAAGTGGAAAATTTGTTAAATAGAAATTCATATTTCAATATATATTTAAACCACATAAAATAAATTTTAAATAAATAAACACTATATATACATTATTAAAATAGTAATTATTCACATCTTTTTTTTTGTAAATTAATATCTATTTTTTTTTTATATATCTTTATCCATCAAAAAGATATTTGTAAGAAAAAAAGAGGAAAAAATGTACACTGCATTTTCCACTTTAAAAAATAATTTTATGTTAAAAATAATAAATTTTATACATCTTCTAATTTTAAGCTTACAAATAATTTTAAACATTATTTGTTTCATAATCAGTAATTTTAAGCATATATTGCCAAATGCACCCTTAAATTTAATTACTGGTAAAGTCCGTTAATTTTGTTTGAGATTTTTTTTTGTTTGAAAAAAATGTTTTCTCTCATCATGCACTTCATGTATCTTTGTAATGCACAAAATTCTTTCAGGCGTATTGTCTCCACATTGTAATCTGCCTCAAATTGTTTCAAATGATTTTATCATTTCATCATTCAAAAGTCCAGAAATATTTTAAGAATAGAGAGAAAAAATTCGAATCACAAGAGAAAAAGTTTATTAAATAGAAAACTTAATTCGTTATTTAGAGGTTACTTTACGAAAAAAAATCTTAAAATGTTCTTGGGTTCAGGAAAAAGTTCACAAAGTAGAGAAATTTGTAATATAGAGTCCAACTGTATTAATACAGATTTTTAGTTTTTGTATTAAGAAGCAATATACTAAGGGATGAAAATTATTTTTATGGATTACTTATTCATATTTTTCATTCAGTTGTGAACATAGAATTGTCAAATAAAATATTTATGTCTAAAATTTCTTTTAAAATACTAAAAAGGCCAGAAGATTATATATACTGGTGTCCAAAAGTTAACTAAAGTGAACATATATGTAGGAAACTACAGAAATGAAAGAGTAAAATGAATAGGAAAAATCTGATATATTGAGTCCTTTTTTTTCTCCAAATGGGCTGCATTTTGGCACACAAGCCTTTGCAGACACAGCAAATCCCTCAAGAGTGAGAGCCATTTTAGGCTCTCGCTACCAAATTTTGATGCTTGAATTAATTTTAATTCAAGCTCTCATCAGATGCTAAATGTTGGCATGATTTAATTTTGCTGAGAGTATCATAGCCAAATTGATAAGCAAGGGATCTTTTATATGTCACATAAGCATATGACATGCATACATATGATTTTCATTGTGCTTTACTGATATGGACCATTGAATGTGTACATGCAATTATTATTTTGATGCAATAGAATAGGAGAGGCTATCAATACTGAAAGTTAAAGTGATGAAAAAGTGTATTTGAAACTTTCTGGTTCTTTGTACATTCAATGCACTTATGCATGTTTTACCTGTTATTATATATATATATATATAGAGAGAGAGAGAGAGACTGACTTAAAGATGAAAAATTGACTTGCTTTAAAAGGCAAAATTATATGAAAGACAAAAGTATTTAACAAAATAAATCTTATAGAATTCACTATTTCAACATAAAGGGAAAAGTTTCTAATAACTGGAAGCATTTGTAGACAAGCCTTTTCTAGCTAAAGCTATTCTCATTAAAGAAAATTACTTTCGCTAGAAAAGACAAATTTCTGTTGGTAAATGTGTAACTAGATCACTGTCCTACACTCAACTGGACTACTCTCTAGAGCTGTGTTTCTCAATGTGGGGCATAGGCCTCACAAGGGGGCAATTCGAAAAAGGAATTTGAGTCCTTTTTCGAATTGCCCCCTTGTAAATGATCTATTTAATAACATAGCCATATGAGAGCGTAAGTTATTTATTAGTAACATATAGCCACTTATAAAAAATATTTTTCTCTATTTTATGTAATATGGAGGCAAATTGTAATAAAACTATTAAACATCTGTCCGAGTGGGGATAAAATAGACTTTTCAAACACAATTGCACTATTTGTTTTAAATGGTACAAAATAACTATTGCTGAGATCTAAGTTTCTGCAGTATCATTCTTTATTAATTGTTGGTGTTTTCATTAACATCTGTAAAATTGTTATAAAAGTCTAATTGTTTACAAAAAAGATAAGTTTAATAAGTATTAGGGATAAATGAATGGTTAGTAAATTCAGTTGGTAATTTTTATTAATTCATTTTTAGAGGTATCATTTTCCAGAAAGATTTGTAATATGAAAAAGTATGTTTCTTTTTGCATTTGGGTGTTTTAATATGCATCTTTAATTTACATTTAGTTCAGTTCTTATTAAGTTCTTTTTTACTTTTAATCCATTGTGAAATGAGTAGTGCAACTGAGAAGAAAGTTTGTCAGTATTAGGAGGAATACTTAAAATTTGGTTTCATGCCATGTAAGGTTACCTTTTATGTCAACAATGCTTGGCCAACAAATCAATGAAACATGGTCTTGAAGTGCATTTGAAAGCAAAACATAATGCTCATATAAATTCAGATTAGAATTATTTTCAAGCTTTAAAAAATAATTTTGAAAAAAAGAGAGAGTATCATTAAAATCTCTATTTATTGCTCATAATGCAACTACCAATCATATTGAGGCTAGTTATATCTTGCTTGTCATTGCTAAATCCGTAAAAAGTCATGAATAGGGGAGAATTAAAACAAACCAATCAATATCAGTATTCCTCAAAATGGTTATGGGAAAAAATGACAAAGACATTAACTCTTTCCCTGGTGGCAGGGGGTATTTAAATCCTACAGTGGTCTGGCAGGCAATTTAACAATTAAATGGCTGAAAAATTAATGGTCAAAGTGTGAAAGCACGTCGTTGCCAGGTAAGAGTTGGATTTGTCTCGGCGTGTTATCGCACCTATGACAGGGAAAGAGTTAAAGTTATGCCACTAAGTAACATCACTCTTAGTAGAAGAAAAGAGAACAGAGTGAGAGAAATGAATGAGGATATTGAAATGCAACTTGTTGAAAGGCTGAACTGATAACATTTTCGGTACAATTGGGTGAATCAACATTGAGAGACAATGAGGTTGTAATTATAATTTACATATGATATGCTGATAGGTGATTTTGCTGAAGAAATGTTATTCTACAAATCATTAGAAAGTACCACTACATCCAAACATATTTATAACAAACTAAAAACGTACTTAAATGCCCATAATATACCAATGAAAAATATAACATCTTGTGCTGCATCTGGTGTTCCTAATATGATGGGAAAGAAAAATGGTTGCTTAAAATTAAGGAAAGATGAGAATTCAAATATGCTTCTTGTGCATTGTGTCATTCACAGAGAAAACCTGACAGCTGAAAACATTTCACTTCTAAATGAAATCTGAACCATGCTATCAAACCTAATGCCAAATGTGCCATCACAGCTCTTCAAGCTATTTTGTGAAGAATAAAATGAGGACTATGTGAGACTTATACTTCACACTGAAGTATGATGGCTCTCAAAAGGGATTTGCTTAAAAATGTCAATGGAATCGTTTGATAACCTTAATGATTTTTTAAGCAAAAAACCAGTAATGAAAAAATTGCTAAAGTAATGAAAAGTTGATGGTCAAGCATTTCTAAGTTATTTAGCAGATATCTATGAAAAACTAAAATATTAAATAAACAACTTCAAGGATTAAATATGAGTAACTCTTACTGATGCAAAGGCGAAGTTATTTGGTTTTATTACTTTCAATGAATCACACACATGTCAAAAATATATTTGCAACAAAAATTTTGAAAGGATTTATTGACTCCAAAAATATTAAATAACTGATACAGCTATCAATGTTGTTGTCAATCATCTAAAAAAAATTTGTCAGCTGATTAAAAAGAAAAATTTTCTGATTTACAAAAAAAAATTGATTTTCCAACTTCGATGACACAGTTAAGGTTGTAGATCTTACTGATATTTGAGATTTATTAGAATCAAGAACTTGCAGAAATACAAAATGATACGTCAATTAAACCACTATTTAAAATAAAAGGAGTGATGGCATGGCTTTGCGAAGAAACTGAAATCAAATATCTAAATGCAACCAATTGTACAAGAAAACTATAGTTACAATTTCAATCTTCGTATTTAACTCAATGTGGACTAGTATTTTAAATCCGACAAAATCTCCTTGCAACAAACATCAAGCGCAATAATCTCAATAATTTTTTTAATTTCAGTTTTCCATTGTAAGTTTTTAAAATTTATTTACTTACTGCAATAATAAATAATTCTCTAAGTGATTTCCTAAGACCTTAATAGTTATATATATATATTGGACCTATATATATGTATGGGGGGGGACATAAGAATTTTTAAAAGGCTTATGGGGCATAGTAAAAAAAGGTTGAGAAACATTGGGTTAGAGTGTAGATTAGTGAGTCCCTTGGTTTTGGAGATGTTTTATTATTCCTGGCGAGATAACACTTTCATTCTGGTAGAATGTTTATCTTGTTAACCCAGATACAATGATATGGGAACATAAGATCACGTTTTTTATGTACATGATTGCTACTCGTTACTTAAACCAGCAAAGGTTTTTAAATGGATAGACATTTCTTTTTAGAATAAATATTTGATTGTTCTCGTTGGAAAGATCGGATTATTTTCAAATAAAACATGCGAGAAACTCTTTGTAGTTTTGGTGTGGCATGATTAGCATGGCCCCAATTTTGCTGCAGTGATGCTAATACGTAAGTTCCGATTTTAGCTTAAGATATTAATTCTGAAGTTTACCTTCAGTTGTTTTTCCTACATAGTATAACTGGGATGTGTATAATTCACATTCCTTTTTTAAAAAAGATTTTTGAAGCACAAGGAAAAATACCTGTGGCATTGCTGAAAATTTAATTTTCATTCAGTTCTGAATGTAGGGTTTATAAAAACAAAAAGCATTTAATTGGGGAGAATTTGAAACTCAAATTTATTTAGAAATACTACGAGAGGAACGAATAAGCCTCATATCAGGAGATCTGTGAGAAAGAATAGTTAAGAGAAGTAAATTAGTTATGATCCAGATTTTAATGAGAATGAACATATAAATTTGAAAAGCCAACTGTGATTTCACTTCTTTTGAGATAATTGTCTGTAAGTACGAGTTTCTTGAGTACAATTAAAACTCAATCACTTCATTTGAGATTCAATTATATTCTAAATTTCTCATTTCACCTAGAAAGGATGCATATAAACAGAAATTTATTAGCTGGTACTGAATATTTCTTAGTGATCTTAAAAAGGTTTTACTTTCCTTTAAAAGAATTATGGAAATTTTTTTGATGCAAGTTTGTTTTTAGAAATAGTATAATTCTTATTTCTTAATGTTTAACCCGTTCAGGACCATGATCACATATATGTGATCACGCATTTCTTTTTTCAGGGTCCACGGTATCATATATGTGATTGCGCTTTTCCTGCTCTGAGGCCCATGATCACACCGGTGTGATATGAGTTTGGAGCATTTTTAAACACATTTTTTTCAAAGCACTAGATGCCGGTTTAAATCCGTTTCCCCCCCCCCCGAATAATGTTTCAGAAAACTTTAAACTTCAACATATGCTTTTGGCTTCAAATTTCTTTTAATTGATTCTGGATATTTTTGAATGTAAACAATTGCACATGTTTAACTTTTTCCAGAGAATTGGGCATTTAAAGGTCCATGATTTATTGCTCTTGGGATTTTTTAAAAATATTTTGATTAATTTAAAAAAGATAGAAAGCTTATTAGTTAATTGGGCGTCAGACATTCATAAAAAGTACTTTTTTTATTAAAATAAATACATTTTCTTTAAAATTTGCAATTGCTTATTTTTTTAATAATAGAGAAAATTCTTGTACTTTGTATTTAGATATTATCAATGAAAGTAAATTGTAAACCTTAGCATATTTGATTGCATTGAGGATTTTATATGAATTTTTAAAAGAAATTAGGCTTAGCAGTTTAATTTGCCCGATCCCATGCCTGTGTATATTCTCGGAAAGAGTGGGTCTGGGGAAATGATTCTTTCGCCAGTCCCAAAAAGGTTAAATGCTTCATTTATTTAATAAATCAAAAATGTGGTACTTTTCAGTTTTGCCGGTGATTAAGTCACCAAAACCAACACAACCAATGCTAAAGGGAATATTCCCACTGGTAACCTTTTACCCCCCCCCCCCCCATTTCCAAAACAAGTTGCAGGCCTTTTTCATTAGGAACAACTTTTTTACAATACATCAAAAATAGATGAAAAACCAATTGGAAATCACATTCATAGCATTTTTTTACATATGTAATGTCGCCAATAAAGCCTGCTTTGCAAGATTTGAGCCTATGAAATGTAGAAAGAAAAGTACCAAAAATTCTTTATTAAAAATGTTGACATTTGTATGTTACTTTATTATTTTGTTTTCCTTTTAACGAATGACTATCAACATATACCAAAAAAAAAAAAAAAAAACTGTCAGCTAAACCAAGGGTCACAGCAAACTAACTTATGTTATTATATTATTTTAGCTAAAATTGCATATTTTAATGACTTTTAATATTTTAGGGTAATAAAAAAAATTCAAAACGTAAGATATTTATGAGTAACATTAATATATGTAATATAATAATTAATATATATGTTCATAGTTGAAACAGCATTAATTTTAAATTTCATGCAAATAAAAGGAATAATATTTCATTTAAGACCCATAAATTTGCTTAATAACAGTAAAATGAAACTAGATCATGATAAAAAAAAATGAGTTTACCTGTCAGTGTTACAGATGAAGAGCAGTTCAGCGTACTATTGAATAAAAAGATATTCAAGAAAATAACTTAAGTGTAAGTCATACTTAAAAATACAATATTTATAAAAAAAAAGAGTATTTGCGAATTCTTGATTACCTAATCAAAGGAAAAACAACGAAACTTTGAAAGACAAAAAACAATAACTCGTAGGAAAGTTATAAATAAAATAGCAGCGTTTCCAGAAATACCATTCAGCAGAATCACTTTCAGATTTAAAAAAATGTATATTAATTCAGTTTGGGAAATGACAATGCGTCATTTTTAACCTCACGAGTGATTTGCGAAGTTTTTGTGAGGAAAAAAAGTAATAAGTTTAAATTCGTAAAAGTTTGGTCCGAAAAGTAAATAATTATTTCAAAAGTAAACAATTAAAAAGTTTTCAAAATGTAAATAGATGCCTCAAGTTGTCACAATAAACAAAAACAATAAAAAGTCACTACAGTAACGAAATCCGCAGCAGTTACAATTACAGTTTACCGTTTTTGCGGGATATAAGTGGAAGATAGTGACAGATAAAAGGAACAAACAAGGCCGGACGTGTAATGCGCAATTTCGTTGGCAGCACCTATTCCTATAATCTACAAACAAGGATGGGTTACTTTGATATTTTTGGCCTCTTTTTGAAAATTGCCAAGTTCATCGTTGGCTTAATTGAACCTACTAAAATCATTATTGCTATAGCGCTCGTGCTGAAAGGTTCGTATATAAAATTCTAGCGGGGAGATTTATTGATTAGGTATTTTATAACTTTGAATTATAATGTTTGATTGTTACATTTTTTTGCAGTTTTTATATTGTATCAATTTCCTGTTAAGTTTTCTATCATTTTAACATATTTGCTGATTTATGGAATTTCTAACTTATGTGAACAACTAAAAACTTTGATTCATAATTTTGAATTATTATTATTTTACTCTTTTTATATTGTATTTTTATTTTATTTTGTGCTTTGATTTGATGTAATTAACATTTTCCGTTCATCGACTTTCTAGCTTCTGTCGTGTAAAAGCTCGATTCTCCAATCACGTGAATGTAAAAATTTTATGCTTTGATTATTTATAATGTTTTAATAATACGTTTTAAAATTTCCAGGTATTTACTATTGTAGTAGATTCATTATTTTTTTAGTTCCTGCTGGGTGATTGCCCACTTGGCGGATCTCGTGAGTGTAAAACTTTTTCTTGTCGTTAAATCGAAAGTTCTATTGATTGTTATGAAAAATTAGCGTAAATATATGAGGTAAATTGTTTGGCTAAATTTTTAAATGATTGTGAGAATAATAATAGAAAATACAAATTTTCTGGAGGTGTTCTTGTAAAAGAAGGGTGCCCTGCTAGGATCCAACCAAAGGTAATAATGCTATTCTTAATAAGAAAATACATTTATTTAATTAAAGTAAGAAAAAAATCATTATTGGAATGTATTATCTATTGCAAAATTTTTTATACGAATCACATGTAAAGATCTACACAATATGTTTAGATTTAACTTTCCCTTAACCTTTTCCATATCATGAGTGAAATTGTAGATTTAGATATTTAACACATTTGCTAACATGTGAAGCTTCCTAGACATATAAAAGAAAAACTAGTTGTATAGAAATATCAAAGATTCTGTATTCCAATTATTAATGGAATATCTTGGTAGAATCACTCTTTATAAAGACTATTAAGGGATCAGTATAATATATTTTTCAAAGCATAATCAAGCATTTCAACTGGTTTATAAAACTTGTATAGAGTTCATTAAAGCTAATCTTGAAATGGGTATTGAAAAATCTTCAGTATTAGAATATGTATTCGGTTAATAGAAGTTTAATTGTACTTGACTAATAAGGAATGCTTTACTCTGTTGCTCATGTTATTACTAATAAATTAAATACAGGAAATATGTATTGTGTTTCAACATTCAGGGAGAAAGGGTGCCCAGTTAAAAATTAATTGCATGGAACAGCTTTAGTATCGCCCACCCATCCAATTTGGCGCAAATGTATTGAGCAAATGTTCCAATTGCATTACGGCCAATGATGACCAAACAGTTTCACATGCTTTTAAAACATATTTCGGAATAGTGTTTGGCTTTGCAATTGGCACCTTCAATGCACTTGGAAGAAATGGTTAAATGATCTTGTTTTCCAATTTTGAAATGCGAAGGGAAATTTCTCTAGTAGCTCTTTTGGAAGGAAATAAGTTCAATAAGATGTAAACAAATAATGGAAAATTTTAAAATTGCATCGACTGATAAAAAGCCTGCTTTCAATAAATATTTTGATGATAATTATTGTAATTCAGCCTACTAATAGTATAAGTCACGTCATCTACTTCTGCATGCCAATACTGATAAAAAAATATATTGTTAATCTTTTCACAGTACATGAATGTCCAATTATTTTAAAATGAAAATTTAACTCTCAAGCAGATAGTTTGTGGAAAATACAGCATGACACATATTTAGCACATTATAGAATTTTAAATGATACTCACCCCAGTTTATATCCTCACAACCTATTTCCATTTCAAAATGAATTAAAAATTCCTGAAAGATATTTATGACCAGGCAACAAATTCTTGGTTTGTAAAATTGCAGACTAATGGAGATGTATTTTATGTAGTTAAAAAGATTATGGAAGCATTTCAGAAAGAGGTTGTGTGTGTGATCAATGCCATTACAGGTGTGTAAAATTATCATGTTCAGCTTGGTAATGTGAATGCTCAGATAATCATGCACCATGTAAACATATTAAAGTTCATTCTTAAATTGTTTGAGAGATTCCATGTTGTTGAAAATGTTAAATATACTTCTTTCCATATCTCAGATAGAAAGTATGGCGTGGGGTCTTCCGTCAAAGAAATATGTAATGACATAAGAAAAACCAGGAAACTGAACTTCTATTTGTAGTATTGAATTGTTTTTTGCAAGGTAAAATAGTTCAGGAACAATTGTCTCAACATGCAATTCAGTAAAAGAAAGGTAAAAAGTAATTACTAAAGAATTATTTACCTGATCCTCATGTACCTACCTCCCAATCAGCATTTAAACTAGCAGTAAATATTTAAGCCAACTATTAGGGATTTAAAAATAAAAAGAAAAACTCTGGGATGTTCTTTTTTTAGTTGTCAAGAAAGAAAACATTCAAGCTCAGTCTAGTCAGCATTACTCAATTCAAAAACTATTTGCAAAAAAACTTAACTGTATCTTTAACACCTGATATATGCTTGTAGTGTTGTTTTATGTTTTCCAAGACATTTAGCTATGTTTTTATGGGGTAAAGTTGTTGTATATTTTTATATCAGATGAGGAGGTAAGTAATTATCAAAAATAACCAAATTTTTGTCACAAATGGCTTTATGACAGTATATTAGAAGCATATAATTTAAAAATCATGCTGGATAGAGATTCCATTGCAGTTGAATGTTACCACACAAATTTTGGAAAGTGATGGGAATATGGTAATTTTTTAAATCATTCATTCTTAATAAAATTTTAGGCAAAAAAATTGATTTATACTTTTGGAACATATAAATTTAGAAAATACATGTATACTTTTTGCAGGTAAGTGTTTAAATATAAAATATATAGAATCAGGTGATGTTAATGCTTGCTATCAATACAAGCAAAAGTATATACTAAAGTAAGTAATATGTTTTAACTTATGTGTAAACAATTCTTTATAATAACTGATTCATCATTTCGATAATATTTGTGCTATTTGTTATACAGGAATAGACCTTGAAAATTTGCCTTGCCTATTTAGAAACAGGTATTTCATCCATATGTTATATTTCATGGGCGATGAGGAAATTGGTAGTGAAAGTAATGATATAATGTGATTGCCTTTTTTATGGTATAGATGTACTAATAAGGATTTATTTTTATTTTTTGTCCAGTAATGGACCAGTTTTTGATATACTATTTGTTTTATAAAAAATTTAAATAGTTAAAAGTTTTTCAGGTTCCTTTATATGTGTTCTGTGTATCAACCAGAGATGAATGAAGTAAATATTCTTACATCACTGAGAGTCTTGATTAAAGAGTGCTAGATGGGATTTTCAGCTGTGGTGACATATACATTATAATTGCATCACAGTTGAGAAAGACTTTCTAAAGCATTAAAGATTGTGTAGTGTAATTAATTAGTAAGTAATATTTATATGATGGGAAATGCAATATAAGTTAATATTTTATTTAGTTTTAAAAGCAATCAATTGTCTACTTTTTTTAAGACTGTCAACAATATTAGTTACACAACACTTTTTAATACAGTAGGTATAATTCAAAACCATTTGAAAAATACAATGGTTTGTGCAGTAAAGTAGCTTAAAAGGTCGTGCATTCAGTCTTATGTCAAAGCGGTACAAGTAATAAATTTTTCTTAAATCAAAAAACCTTGTATAGTTGATTTTTCATAATTTTTACAAGTTCCATAAGTAAACAATCATTAGTTGCATAGTTATTTATATTAAAATTTTAACATTTACATGCAACATAAATACATTTAAGAAAAAAACGTTTAACAGTACATGTTTTGTAAAGAAAATTGGGAAACTGTATTTCTTTTTTTAAAAAAGGGTATAAAGTATTCATTCAGTTTTGAAATCCTAGAAATATTATGCAAGTCAATTATTTCTTTGCTACTTTCCATTATAAATGATTCTGTTGTAGCTAAGTTCATCAAAATCGTTTCCTTCAACCACATAAATTATACTAGAATCCTAAGAGGGTTTTCAGACAAAAATATAACTTAGTTCTTGGTTTTGCTAGTTATTTTTATAATGCTTGATACTCAGCTTAACAAATATTAATTTTTTTAAATACTATTAATATTCAATATTTTCGCGATTTATACTTTTGTATTACTATTTAAAAAATAATTTTCCGGTTGTGCTAACTTTTGAAGACTTTCAGAAATATATAAAACCTGCAGCTAATTGATGAATTGAGGCTTCACATAACAAATAGCGATCTTACATCGATAGATTAAATCAGTCGCATTAAAATAGAAAGATAGCTTTTTATTGGACCTCGTAAAAAAGTTTGTTAATGTCTCTGTCTCAATTGCTACTATTACTCTTATTCAAACTTGCATAAAGACTTCTATTTTTCTTTGGTGATCTTTTTGACAATCACATCGTTCTGATTTTTAAAAAAATGCATTAAAATAATTTTATATTATTATACTAATATTTTATTTTACTAAAAGGATGAAATTCCGTAGAACTATTAATCTTGGGAGGGTTTTATTTGAAATTAAAGAAGATATTGCTGCAAAATAAAAGATTCGCAATAATATACTTTAGTATTCTAATGATATATTTCAATTATTGTGAGATGAATGAAAGAAATGCATTTATTAATTTCAGTAATGAAACATATGTAAAACGAAATACAAAACAGGCTCGGATGTGTGTAACAAGAAAAAATTTGCTTGATAGTAAATTGAGAGAAACTCAGGAACGATCACAACAATCTCATATTAGAAAGAGCTGTACATTTTTTAATAAATTCTGACGGGATTTAATAAAAATTTTGGAAAGGCAGGGCATGTTTTTCAAAGATTTGTCTGATGATTATAAAAAAGAATTCAAACAACACCTTATTTATTAAAATTTATCCGATAAATATCTCCGAAATTTCGGGTTTTTTTTTAATATTTAACTATTGAATTCAGTTTATTGATCAGCAATAAAATAAAGAAATGTTGAAAAAATTTGCTTAGTATAAAAAATGCATAAAATAACAATTGAATACCATGAAATTAGTAAAATTAGAAACCTGTGTTGCTCCATGACCCAATCGATCAATTTAAAACATTGTCAGCATATATATATACCTGATAAGGTTTGGGCTAAAAAACAAATAAAAACTTCCTTACTGATATCACTATGCACCCTAAGCTTAACATTTATAAAAACAAAATATAGACCTTTATAAATCGTTTCTAGGTTTAAAAGAAGGGGGGGGGACATTGTTTTAGCGAAATGATTTTATGTTCATTGCAACAATATGCGTATAATATTAATTGGATAATTCCAAATGAGTTAAAATGGCTAATAATTCTATTAGGGATGTTTAAATCACCTAAACCTTGAAGTAAACCGCTTTTCAAGATTTGGCTGTGAAATAAGCAATTATGTGCTGCGGACCCCTGATTTAGGGGTGCGGGATTCCAAAGATGAAAGGCGGAGACAGAAAGTCTGATTGCCTTCTTCTCGGAAAAGGGAATGATTTACTTTTGACATTTATTGGAGGCATCTGGTCAAAGTGGTTCAACAGTATCGGGGCTTAGAGAGGTGTGGTCTGAAAGACTACCACGTGACATAGATCTATAGTTATACTGAGAACAGCAATATTTTCTTCCTCAATTGATTTATCTGTAAAACAGTTGAAATGATTAAAGATAAAAAAATTTCCTACACATCATAAGGGGAAAATCAGATACATAAACGAAGCAAAGTTTTTATAAGAATGTAAATAGCATTAAAAATAGATCTATCATAAAATAATTTGAATCAAATATAAGCTGAAATTAACTATGCAATTATAAAGAAAACGTCGGAATTTAGTGAAGAATTTCTATGTAAGTTCAAAAGTATTTTTCATGTTTTTTCCTGCGTTCACATAAATTGAATAAGCGAAATATTTTATAAAGCTTTGCAATAAATTCCATGTGTAAGAATATTAACAATTGTTAAATACAGTTAGATCATGTTTACAGTGGTAAAAATACAGCAAATTGCATTTCATATAATACATCAATATCTTTTTATAATCCTAAGAAAAACTTTTCTTATTATATATAAAAAATTATTTAACGTATGTTCAAATTTTGAAACGCTAGCAAGTAGTAAATCATTTGAAAATGTTTCGGATGGTACCAAGTAATGAGATACGCACAATATTATTTATAAGTTCTAAAAAACATGTCTACTTTGCTAGAAGGGTTAGCTATCCAAAATACTAATATTATGAAGTACAGACAATTGCACAGGAAAATCAAACATATACAATAACATAAAATTTTCATGAACTAGTTTAGCTGTTAATATTTTGTTTTTTAATCTTTTTTTTTTTAAAAAATACGTATATTTCCGAATACGTGAAAATTGTTTAACACGAAACTGATTATTTTGGAAATGAATATTTTTTCGTGTTAAGGATATAGTAAAAAACAAAATATTTCACCAAATTAAGTTTATTAGAGTACATTTTATTTATATAGATCTAAATATTCATGTATCTAATAAAAATCAATGAAACAAAAACATTCATAAGAACTTAATGAATTTATTGCAAAATTTTAAATTTTTTGAAAACAAAAACATTTATTGAGTTTTGGGAAAATAATCTGATGAAAAAAATTTACTAGTTAACAATGGCGTTACGTAGAATATTAGGGCCTCCATGCAAAATCAGATTTTGGGCCCCAGCCATATCTTACAAAGAATTGCAAACCGTAACACACTGGGCTCCCCCCCCCCACACACACGTTGCGGGAGCGTACATTACGCACTGATATCAAACATCGTTTTGCTTAGAAATCTAGCAATCTTTCAATTTTGAATTTCTTTGGTAATCTTTCTTCACGAGATACAAATACTATAGGCCCAGACCTAGTTAGAGTCTGATAAATTAAAGGCTTTTTGCAGAAGTGGATTAGCGGCTGGATGGCCGCCAGGGGCTCTAAACTTGATCAATTCTTACCACAAGATTTGTACAATTTATACGCACAGAAGGCTTCACACCAGCACATTTATACATCTTTATATTTAGTACAGTAAGCAGGGATGTCTTTAGACTTCTTGGGCCCTGGCCTTTCGCAAAAGTAGACCCTGAGCCTCTGCACAAATGTAGGCCCAACTATGACGCATAAAGTACAGTGCGTAGCATACGTTGTCAAATATTCGTACAATCCCAA